>JAODAL010033525.1:0-45454 GCA_025379985.1 Phyllomedusa bahiana
GGGGTTATGTATATTCAGTGTATCCTTTACTACACACGCCCCTCATCCGCTTTCTTTAACGTAATTGTAGGGTCCTGTTCAATTTGTTTCATTGCTTCCTTTTCTTTTCTTTTCTCTAGAAATTGCTAGCATTTTTACCCTTTTTACAATTCTCCCATCTCTCTGTTACTTCATTAATCACTAATTGCTGAAATACCTCAAGTGTTTGATTTTTTATTTCAGGGTCAAATTGGCTACGTTTTCTCAACTTTTTGCTAATAAACTTATCACCTACATGATCACTAGATTTATCACTAAAAAACATTTTTAACCGAATGCCCCGACAAAATCTGAAAAAATCAACAACAAAATCAAACAACTTAATTTCCTGTGTGGGAATAAAGTTAAAACCTTTTTCAATCACCGACATTTGTGCTGAAGATAGTTCCTTCGAAGAAATATTACACATTAATGAGGGTATAGCTGTTTGCGATTGTGAGTCCCTCTTCGTGCTTGTGTTACTCCTTTTCCTTTCATATTCACAGTACTGTTCCTTTGATCGTCTAAAAAATCCTTATTATGTGGACCTTTTTTCATTGGTGCCATCGCTCCGTCTGAATAGTCATCTGTAGCAGAAGACGCATTGCTGTGTATGCCACGGTCCCGGTATCTTCTATTCCGTCTTGGCATCATTTTTCTTTCGTCTGACCAGCTGTATACCCGATTTAACACATAGTCCCGTGTATCCCTCTCAAATTTTCTCAATTTGTTTTGCAGTAGTGAGATCTTCATTTTGTCAACGGTAGCATTTAATTCATCATGCGTTTGTTTATATACCTCAGTCATATGTTTCTTTTTAAATTCATCATCAATCTTCTTAAACTCCACTTTATTATTCTCCAGAGCTAATTGTAAATGCTGGACCGTTAGATACATAATATCAATAGAGTAGGGGAACTATTAATGTAGGCTGTGAAGAGGAGAAAAAAAGCTACGGGGAGTCATCACTGGCACGCCACTATGTAAATGAAAGACATGGCATTTCTGAGTTGCGGTGGTGTATATTAGAGAAAGTGGTGTGCAAAGAAGAAAAGCAGTTACAAAAGAGATTGTTGCAGAGGGAGGCGATGTGGATACATCGGTTGGAGGCCTTAGCTCCAAAAGGCATTAACGAGAATTTTAGTCTAAAAGCTTTTCTCTAAGTCTATTGTTTTTATTATATGTTTTTATTGATGTATTAGATTGTGTACTGTCTAACCGGCACTTGTTTGTTTGTAATGAAGGTCTCGCGGGATGCAGCCATAAATATGGTGGTTGCAACTGGTCTGCGCATGCTTGAGAAAGGGGAGGGGCCTCCCCGAAATGTCGCACACGCTGCCAGGTATCGCTCGGTCTCTGGGGGTCTCCTCGTTAAGCCCAAATGGTGGGCATTGGATCGGGTTCCTATACACCCTGAATACCGTTGAATGGTGAAATACCACACGGATGTATCAGATGGCATTGTAACATCCAAACAAGGACGTTGAAAATAGAGTGCCGTGCGGGGTGTCTTAGTACTCGTGCTTGAACGGAGCCTTGTCTCCGCAACAAAACATAAGTATCCCTCTTGAATTGACTTATAGAAGAGTATGTTTACGTGTTTTTTACGATTTGTTATAATAAAGAAAGTGTTTTAAACATATACCAACGGCCCACGAATGTGAATTGGATGGTTGTTTGCAAGTGTTGGAGACTTGCATGTGGTGCCGATAAGGGACAAAATTTGTTACCAGAAGTGGCATAATTATATAAAGTAAAGGTGGTGGTTAACCACCTAAGGTTCTTGCCTCTACTTATGCGTTTACGGCAAAGGCGGCATATGATATCGCTGGGTGAATCAGAGGCTTGGTCAAAGAAGGCCCAGGCTTGAGAGGTCCTGGACCTTTTTGACGGCGATAAGCGAGGAGCGGGGTTTGCGCTGACCGTGGCTGGCGGAATCATATCAGCGGACTTCTGCGACCGCCCTCTCCCTTTTTGAGGCGGTACCCGTACTGACACTACCCCATCGTCTTCCTCCTCGTCCAGTGATGAAGCGCTCACAAGCAAATTCTGCTGAAAAGACCACGTTGGATCCGCAATGTCGTCATCATCATCATCAACACAGGTGACTTCGTCGTCCTGACATTCTGCACCCTGGAGCTGCGTGCTACAAGCAAGAGGGACTGCAAGGCGTTGCCGACCGCCCGGGATTTTTTGCCGATTGACCGGCTTCCTTCTCCTCCTCTGATGGCATCAGTAACTGGGCGTCAGAGCAGAGAAAATCATCCTCTTTGGCCTCTTGATCTTTTAACATGCCTTCTGACCCCAAAACCGCATTTGTCATCAAAGAGGTCTTCAGAAAATGGATTATCCACAGTGGGGTGTACACGAGTTGACATTTGGGCTGCTTCATGTTGGACGGATGCTGGTGATGCTGATGACGACATTTGTGGCCGTGACTGGGAGGACGAGGAGGTAAGACTGCTGGATGCAGGTTGCATTAACCACTGAAGGACAGATTGGCGACGCTGTTCGTTACTGAGATTCACAGGGCCCTGACCCAGCGATGACAGGCCTGACAGTCCTGCAACTGATGATCCGCTGGCATGCGTGTTGTCGCCAGCACTGGAAGGAGAACCTTCTCTCGTACCTCTACCTCCATGTCCAACCCCCCTCTTTTCTCGCTTACCACCTGTTTTTCGCTCATTTGTAAGAAATATACTAATTTGAGAAGGTATGGAAGAGTTTTGTAAAGTCTCTTATTAAAAGACGGCAAATCACAGCTATTCTCAAATCCCTCAAATCAAAACAAAATTGCTGGATTCAAATATAACTGCAAAGTAGATCTATCAAGTCAACAAAGCTGGCCTGCGCCAAAGTGAAAAAACACGTATCTATAATGTATTCGGATAATAAAAGGTATTTTTTGGCACCTATCAATTCACCTGTGGTAACTACACCATTGCTGGATTCAAATTTAACTGCAAGGTGGCTCTATCAACAAATCTGGACTGGGCAAAAGTGCAAAAAACACGTATCTGTAATGTATTCGGATAATAAAAGGTATTTTTTGGCACCTATCAATTCACCTGTGGTAACTACACAATTGCTGGATTCAAATTTAACTGCAAAGTGGCTCTATCAACAAATCTGGACTGGGCAAAAGTGCAAAAAACACGTATCTGTAATGTATTCGGATAATAAATGGTATTTTTTGGCACCTATCAATTCACCTGTGGTGACTAAAAAATTGCAGTATTCACATTTAAGTGCAAGGTGCCTCAATGAACAAAGCTGTAGTGCACCAAAGTCAAAAAACACGTATCTGTAATGTATTCGGAAAATAAAAGGTATTTTTTGGCACCTATCAATTCACCTGTGGTAACTACACAATTGCTGGATTCAAATTTAACTGCAAGGTGGCTCTATCAACAAATCTGGACTGGGCAAAAGTGCAAATACACGTATCTGTAATGTATTCCGATAATAAAAGGTATTTTTTGGCACCTATCAATTCACCTGTGGTAACTACACAAAAAGATTTTAACACCAAGGTGGCTCTATCAACAAATCTGGACTGGGCAAAAGTGCAAAAAACACGTAGCTGGGAGGTATTCAGATAATAAAAGGTATTTTTTGGCACCTATCAATTCACTGGTGGTAACTACACAATTGCTGGATTCAAATTTAACTGCAAGGTGGCTCTATCAACAAATCGGGACTGGGCAAAAGTGCAAAAAACACGTATCTGTAATGTATTCGGATAATAAAAGGTATTTTTGGCACATTTCAATTCACCTGTGGTGCCCTAAAAAATTGGGCTGTATTAAAAATGTAACTGCAAAGTAGATCTATCAAAAAAAAGGCTGGCCTGCGCCAAAGTAAAAAAACCCGGGTATTAAAAAGTATTCGGATAAAAAAAGGGTTTTTTTTGGCCCCTTTTTCATTTCACCTGGGGGTGACAAAAAAAATTGGGCAGTATTCACTTTTAAAGTCCCAAGGTCCCTCAATAACAAAGTTTTGTATGCCCCAAAAAGCCAAAAAACACTATCTAAAATTTATTCGGATATTAAAAAGGTATTTTTGGACCTATCAACCTGTGCTGACTTGCGGATTCAAATTTTAAGTCCCAAGGTGGAAAAAACATCAAAGGGGGAAAGGGCCCCCCCCAAAAAATTGAAAATGAACACCTATCTGAAATGTAAACTGATAAAAAAAAGGGGGAGTTTTCCCACCTAACAAAGAGACCTGCAGTTAAAAAAAAAAAGAGGTGTATCCTATAAGTTGGGCTGCCCAATTTTCCAGGAAATATTTCAATAAAAAAAACTTTTTAAAAATAAACCCTATTGCAATGTCTACACTAAGTCTTGGTGAACTTTATCCAGTATTCCCTTTTTAAAGCTTGTCTGTGTTTTGGCCCCCGGGGGGCCCCCCTCCCCCCTCCCCCCCTTTTACTTTTTCCCGCAGTAGATACTCCTTTAAAATTCCTACCCAACTATGTAAAATTTCCAATCTCTAATCTAACTAAATTTTTAAGGGTCACCGCTAATAGAAAGGTTTTTTCCCGTGAGAAAATAAAAATTTCGCTGAGCTGTTTTGGGGCACAAGCAGAGCGGCCCCGCCTTCTGCTCTGAGACGCTGAAACACTGAGGCTGAACAGGAAACCCCTGTTCTATGTAAAACAGGTTTATGTGGGTTTTTCAGCCCAAATTTAAAACCCTACAAAATCCCGCATGGACTCGCACACCCCTCTCACCCCCGCTCTATTCGTAAAACTGATTTGCTGCCGCCAAAAATTTCCGGGGAAACGCCGAAAAAGGGGCATCTTAATAGATGATGCACCCGATTTTAACTTTTAAAATTTTCGCCAAAGATCTAAAAAATTTCCCATCACCATAAAAACTTTTGCTGGGTTTTCCCAAATTTGGGCGATAATAATCGCTAACACAGTTATCTGCAGTTTCCCTGACACTAAAGATATCTTTTAACTTTAAAAACAAAAAAACAAACAAAAATTTTTGAAATTTGACCTAGTAGGGAAAAAGGCATTTAACCTTGGGTTTAGAGTGGCCTAAAAACCATACCCGACACACAGGCCAGTGCACAAAAAGAATTTTACTCCAAAGAGGCTCAATTTTAAAAAGTTAACTTGAGGGGACACGCTCTTTTTTTGGGAACAGTATTCCAATTTCAATAATTTTCATTTTTACTTCTATTTAGGCCCCAAAAAACTTGACCCTTGCAAAAAAACAAATTTTCAGTAAACAGGGGGAAAAGCTTAAAGGGATATCTACTATAGGTTTTCAGCCTCCTCAGTTGTGTTGGGCACCTAGGATTTTTAAATTTTAGGGCATGCTTCTTGTCTGCCTTTCTCCCCCCCCCTTTCCTCCTCCCCTCGCACAAACAGCTCTCCTCCTCGCTGCGTAATTCTATACAGCAAGGGGGATGGGGGGGGGGGAGGGGGTTTGTGCCAGATTAAACCCTGTTTTGTGCCTACCTAGATCTGTGTTCTCTGAAAGCTGACTGTGCTGCTGCTGTGCGAGCGACTCTTGCTGCTTCCCCCAGAGCCAGGAGACACAGGGAGAGGGCTGTCTTGAGTGGCTATGGAACCCCAGAGGCTGTAAGCTGTGATGCAATAGCGAGCAGGGGGGGGGATGAAAAGGTTCCTATACCCCTGTTTAGCTACAAATTCCCTTTGGACATCTCAAGCAAAAACAAACCCAAAACCCTGGGCCCCCCATCAGAACGCACGGGGGAGCTGTAAGTGTGTTACATACTACTTTTTGTTCACTAATACAGCAGAGCAGGGGGGGATATGAAAGTTCACATGTCCCCCTGTCTGTTCTATTAAAGTCAAAGTCCACAGACACATCATATTTTTTAGTAACACACTTATTCACTGCGTACATTGTATGACCAAGATCAGCCTCACCTCAACTGTGTAGAGAGCAGGAGGGGCAGGGCACAACAGGGTTAATCCCGGCAGCAAAGTACACAACACATATGCTGTGAGTAGAGCCCTCCCCTTCCCCTCCCCTACAGAAGCATCACAAGTGGCCTCATACTGTGTGCATTCAGAAGGTGCTGAAGTCACCAGCACTGACAGCCAGTGAGAGAAAAGTCAACAGGTCGGTGGCTATAGTGATTTGAGGAGCTGATGCACTCCTACTACCAGGGATAACTCAAAATCAGTAGGACATTTGTAATGAACATATATTGCAAAGCTGCTTGTTTTTTTTAAAGATCTTTTAATTAAAACCCAATCATTGTAGCGAGACAACCCCTTTAAGGGGACATATCTCTGATTGTGGCATGGGAGTTGTGTTCATATATTCCATTGTTAGTCCTGCTTTCAGCTGCAACAGCGATATAATGCACAGCTAACAAATCACAAACTGGGCAATCCCTTCTTTGCAGTTGGCAGTTTGCACCCTGTGTGGAACCTCTCACAGTAATTATCTGCTTATTCAGCTTAATAAAAGTTTTGCACTTCTTGTCTGACCAAAAGCAACCAACTTCAAGGTGCAAAAATCAATGCAGTCATCATTATTAAGGTAGTGATTACCACTAGTGTTGCTCAAATATGTCTTTGTTCCGTTGATAGTGGTTCACTCAAACTTGGGAAAAACTCTGGTTTGGAACATTCTAAATCTGATTTTTTTTTTAGTTTTTTTTTTTTAAGTGTTTATGGTTTAATTTATAGTCCCACTTCACTCCTGGTCCTACAGTTTTCTTGGTTAGTCATCACTTCTGGTCTGATGTCACTTTTAGTTATTAAAACATAGAGGTTAACCCTATGCTATGGTTAGCAGAAGTAATAGGTTACCCCAATGTAACTGAACTGAAATTGCCACCACACTTGCAATGTCGGCATACAGGGAATGCCATGAAATGGTAAGTTAGCCTAAAAAAAAAAAAAAAAACTATAACCTAAACTCCAACTTATTGTTTGTGTCCATTGTTTGGCAACTTTCACAAAAATTATAATTGAATCACCCTGAATGGAATCACTTACATTCAGGTTGAATTTGACATTGACCTAAATCGAAGAACAACACTAGAATTTACATGATCTTTAATGGAATATAAAGTATGGCAAAACACAAAAAACAAGAAAACACATTTGACATTTAACTAGTAATCCTGCAATGAAAGTCAGTCATTATACTACAATCAATATACTGTATGTCCCAGGCCCACTTTACACATTCAGCTTGGAGGCAAGGACATATTACCCCTGACCAAAAGTAATACATCTTCTTAATCCTTTTGCATTATATCAAATATACATTATAGATTTTCTTAAATCATATAATTCCTAAAAAAATATACACTTAAATATAAACCTAGAGCCTGTTGATTACATTCTCTCACCCAATGGTACTATAAATACAATACAGGATATATAGAATTTTAATACCTTTTAAATGGATTTTAAATATCTAGACCTGAGACGCAACTGGGCTCCTTTCCATACAGAATTGGACGTAACCCCAGGATTTGGCTGCCAATGTGACTCCTTAAAAATCACTTAACCTAGCAGGATAGATTATTATATTTCTACATTTTATGTTACATCCTTATTCAGATTAAAATTTGTACTAGGAGTACTATATAACACAATTAACTTGTACTGTGCTACAAGTAATTAAGTTGCCAAAAAAGATGATAATAATTGTTGGGTGCAGTTCACACGGCAAAATGTTATGCGGATTTTGATGTGGAATCATTGTGAATCCTACGGGATTCCACATCCCATTATATTTAATGGGAATCCAACCCTTTGTATTACAGTGTGAATTTTTTTGAAGCGGATGTTTAAAAAATTAAAAAGCAGAAGAAACATGTCACTTATTGACACGGTGTCCACATGGGGCATACATGGAGTTTGTTCCATTTTTTGAGCGATGAGGTACACAAAAAACAGCAATTCTGTCACTTGTTCCATTTCAGGTGTATTTGACTTTTTGATAACTTTTTGCTTCATTTTTGTTGAACCTGGGATGAACAAAAACAGCTAATCTGGCATCCTTTTATTTTTATTTTCAAAAGAGGAACGTGCGAACACATAGGGCCACATGTTTGAAAACTGTCTAGGTCTAAGACTTTGTTGCCCATAGAAACCAATCAGAGCTTCCCATTCATTTTTTTCAGAGCACTATGTAAAATTAAAGAGAGCTCTGATTGGTTGCTATGAGCAACAACCAATGTCCAAGAGAGTTTTCATCCATGTCCCCCATAATTCCTTATATTGTACATTATAACAACTGTTTATTGGAGTGTATTATGACTGTCAGAAATAAATTAACAGCCATCCTATTAGGCCACGCCTAATAAAGGATATACTAACCCGGCAGAACTGGGTCTCATAGTTAGACCTTTGGATATCATGAAAACTTGGAATCATGCGGAAGGGGTGATGAGATGACAGAGGGAGCATCAGAAAAAACATCAGATATTAGTTGATTTTTGGTCAAAATACACAACATGCCATCCACAACAAAGGTTGACATTGTCTGTTGTGAGCCTCTGTCCAATACTGTACTGTACACTGTAATACATTTACAGGTCATACTAGTATCTATGTATAATAATAGAGGTTGTTGTCTATTCTTTATGAATGGTCAAATAACTGGACCAATCCATATGAAATTTGGCATATGGGTAAATCAGGTGCTTTGTAAGGCTTTAAACTGGGTTTTAGCTATCTAGGACCTACTGCTCTCTACATATCTGCAACACATTGGATGTATCACAGCTAACATCAAGCTGCTCAAACTCCCCAGCAGACTGAGGCATAACTGGAGTTTTGTCAAGACAGACGAGCAGCAGAGACTTCACAGCAGACCCAGGCTCATCTCCAGGCTGACCAGAAGCTTTACAGCCTACAGTGAGGGGCTCAAACTTCTCAGCTGACTGAGGCACAACTGCAGGATAAGCAAGACACATGAGCAGTATTGACTCCACAGCAGATCCCGGCCTGGCTCCAGGCTGATCAGTAGCATCACAGCAAGCATCAGGCATACAACTGCATCAGGCATACATCAGCATCAGTCATACAACTGTAGTCTCAGCAAGACAAAGAAGCAGTAAAGACTTCACAGCACATCCAGGCCCATCTCCAGGCTGACCAGAAGCATCACAGCCAACAAGTGATCTGCTCAAACTTTACAGCAGACTGAGACACAACTGCAGTCTCAGCAAGACAGATGTGCATCAGACTCAGCAGCAGACCCAAGCCCATCTCGAGGCTGATCAGATGTGTGAGAGCCAACAGCGGGCTGCTCATACTTCTCAGCAGACTGGCATTATTGTAGTCTCAGCGAGACAGACAAGCAGAGACTCCCCATCAGACCCAAGCCCATCTCCAGGCTGACCAAGCTATTACCTTAACTGATATGCATAATGGTGCTTTAAATTACAATTCAAAATCCCAACATGGTCAATCTCGGTTACTTCAGATCAGCTGAATGGAGAAACTATGCAAATACTGTAGTGCACTTCATTGGGAAGGTGAACTAAATAATTATGCTAGTACATTCAGTATTTGATTTATTGTGTAAGATGATGAACGTAATCTCAGTGCAAACTAGATAACAAGTTCTTTTATGATATTTCATGTTTGTCATATATCAATAACCCCTTTTTGTTACAAATTTCTCCTGATAATAAACTTGCTATCTTGTTGCTAGGACCATCGCAATCACTAAACTGGTTGTGAAAGAGGAGGAGTTTATATGGAGCAGCAATGAAATATACACTTTGCAGGGACTACGTGATCATCAGGAATCAGGTGGTGGATCCTCTGGATCAGCCACAAGCTTTTGCATAGAACTAAAGAGAGAAGCAATATCTTAGGAGTCCTCTGGTTTTCACCTTTTAAATGGGTTTTCTCACCATGCTGTTTCCCAGAGCAGTTTTCATTCATGTATCCTGTCACTTTCTGGTCAGTTGTCTGTGGGTAATCAGCATTTCAGCTCCAGTATTTACAGGTCTGCTAATTACTCTGACATTAGAGTAAGAGAAGCTTCAGAACTAATGTAAACAGCAATAATTAGTCTCCATTGTTTGTAAGATCAGTTAACACTCAAGCTCTCAAGTTACTGGCAGTTTTGTGTGTGACCTGTATGATGACGTCATCCCTGCTATTAGATAAGACACAAAGCGGGGAAGAGCAGGTCAGAGCAAGTTGGTAACTTAGAGAAACATGAGTGCACTCAGAGATGATAAGATCACTTTTATCTCCTTAACAAAGAAAAATAAATGTATTTGGAAAATGTCTTCATTTACTGTTCCCTACATTTTGAAAGCTTTTTTTTTTTTTTGTGAGACAAGACCTTTAACCATTTGTACAAGGAACCTAGTCTTCACTGCAGTGAACTCTCGGGTCCCTAACCCTGTTAGCAGTGACTGATGAAAAGAAAAACAACAAAATGCACTAGGAACTAGAGCGGTGCCATTCACAGCATACGAGTAGGACCCCACCTACACAAATTAAGTCTCCAAATGCAAACAGATGCCGTGTGAGTTACTGCAAGTCCCAAACAGGTAATGCTTTTCTCTTCAAATTTAATATATTATTCACATTTGATATATTTAGACATTAATAGCAGATATAGCAGTAATCAAGGCACACTTATCTCAGTCCTTAAAGTCCTGTATAGGATTAAATGTAGATAGTAGCGAAGCCACGAGGAACGAGCCAGAGTAGAGCCAAGCGATCACTCCAGATTGCCCAGAACACGCAACGTTTCGGGGGACACGCCCCCTTCCTCAAGCGTGACGTAGCTTCCAGGATGTAAATTCTTATACCCGCTGAATACACAAGGTAATTAAGTATATATTTCAACAATTACATGACTATAATAACTAATGGTTAAAAACACACATGCTCTCTGTACCTATTAACTATAGATGAAAGAATAGTAACATACTTAGCACTAATACAGGGTACGAGAATCCTAAAAAACTAACTACGGGCAAATAGGTATGGGGCAGAATACCTAGCATATCTATAGAAATACGTTCCTTAATGGATCCCCCGGGCAGGCCCATTGTCTCTGGCATTGGGTCTGTCTTCCAACCAGTAGCTCTCTTCATCGATAACCATCTACAAAAAATTGTCAAACAGCTCCCTAGGTGCCTTAAAGACACTGGCGAATTTTTGACCAAAATTGAAGGTTTGGAGGTCGCTGATGTTACTTTCCTCTGTACCCTAGATGTAGGTAGTCTCTATACCAACATTCCCACCAATGAAGGTATTACTGCAGTTAGAGATAAACTCATGGAGGACGCCAGTCTCTCCAACAGCATGATTGCTTTGCTGTTGGAGCTACTGGATGTGATCCTTACCATGAACTATTTTAGATTTGGACAAGAGTTCTATTGGCAACGACAGGGGACTTCGATGGGGTCTCCTGTCGCACCTAGTTTTTCTAACATTTTCATGGAATCTTTTGAGAGTAGACATGTTGTACACGGTACTTGGAGCCACTGTATTAAACAGTGGTTGCGTTACGTGGATGACGTGTTCATGTTGTGGTCAGGAACCGAGGCTGAGTTGGACCTATTTCTTGCTGATTTGAATATTAAACATCCTCTTATTAAATTTTCACTTACCAAAAATGTCCAAGAGATTAGTTTCTTGGACGTATTAGTCAAACGAGAAGGACATACTCTTGCGACTACACTGTATTCTAAAGACATAGACAGGAACAACATTCTACATATGAACAGCCAGCATGCTCCCACAATATTTAAAGCTATCCCTAAGGGACAATTCCTGCGTGCCAGGCGTATATGTTCATCTGACACAGAATACCATAGGAATAAAGAGAAGCTCATTGATAAATTTGTCACACGTGGTTACCCTAGAGATGAAATTGTAAATATAGGAGAGGAAGTAGGCAAGCTCTCACGTGAGGCTGTCAGAACCCCTAAGATCACTCAGAAGTATGATCAGAGAATAGGGTTTCAATCGGTGTACGATAACCATGCAGATTTAATACGTAAGACCATTAAGAAACACTGGCATATAATACAAAGTGATCCTAAATTTGGACCTTTGTTTAGGGAGCATCCTAGATTCATATACCAAAAAGGCAAAACGATTGGCAATTATATTGTCCATTCCGATTTAAAACAAAAAATCTCTAGACAAAAATTCTTGGACACACAGAAAAAGGGCACTTACCCATGTCTATTGTGCCAAAATTGCCATGGAATTATTAAAGGGGATTGTATCACACATCCCACTCGAGGCTTCAATATACCTTTAAGAGGATATTTTACTTGTTGTACCACTAATGTAATTTACCTTTTGAAATGCCCCTGTGGCATGTGCTATGTGGGGCAGACCACTAGGATGGTCCGTATTAGGATCAATGAACATAAGTCTCAGATACGATTATATAAATCTAATCAGAAAGAGATAGGTAATACTGAGCAAGAGAGTAACACCAGCTCTGCTAAGCGGAAAAAATCATTCTCAGAATCCACTGTGGCAAGGCATTTCTTTGAAAGGGGGCATAATGTGGCAGAGCTCCGTTGGTGTGTACTTGAGGAAGTAGAGGGTAATGATGCTGAACATATTAATGTCAAACTCTTACAACGTGAGGTCTATTGGATTTATAGGTTAGATGCACTTTCTCCTAAGGGGCTAAATGAAAACTGTCAATGGAACGTATTTCTATAGATATGCTAGGTATTCTGCCCCATACCTATTTGCCCGTAGTTAGTTTTTTAGGATTCTCGTACCCTGTATTAGTGCTAAGTATGTTACTATTCTTTCATCTATAGTTAATAGGTACAGAGAGCATGTGTGTTTTTAACCATTAGTTATTATAGTCATGTAATTGTTGAAATATATACTTAATTACCTTGTGTATTCAGCGGGTATAAGAATTTACATCCTGGAAGCTACGTCACGCTTGAGGAAGGGGGCGTGTCCCCCGAAACGTTGCGTGTTCTGGGCAATCTGGAGTGATCGCTTGGCTCTACTCTGGCTCGTTCCTCGTGGCTTTGCTACTATCTACATTTAATCCTATACAGGACTTTAAGGACTGAGATAAGTGTGCCTTGATTACTGCTATATCTGCTATTAATGTCTAAATATATCAAATGTGAATAATATATTAAATTTGAAGAGAAAAGCATTACCTGTTTGGGACTTGCAGTAACTCACACGGCATCTGTTTGCATTTGGAGCAGTGACTGATGGCCAGACACGGTACTCTAAGAGTAAACAGAAGTTGATCTTCAGGGGAGGTAGATTTCACTCAAAGTCAGATCACAGGAAGAACACAGATCAGGGCAAGCAGAGTTCTTACATCATTAAGTTACAGGCAGAAGGTCAGGCAAGGCAGCAGACAAAAAGAATGGTGAGGAACAAGCCAAAGGTTAGAACCGGTGAACAGTATAGGGTACATCACTCAGAATGCTGAATTATATACCCTCAGCACATCAACAAACTGGAAGCAAGCTAGGAGGAGATGCCTTTTAAAGAGCCGCGAGCAGAAGTCTACAGATTAGGAAGGTTGGGTGGCAGATGCTGGCCAATGAAATCACTTAAGGCGAGCCGGAGAGATGGATGCCATACGCAGTGGCAGAGAGATGCACGTGCACGCCTATGGCCAGTTCCGACATGACTCGCGATAGTAAGACACCAAGTCTCCAAAAAATCGGACCTTTAACCCCTGATGAAGCCAGGTTAGCTGGTGAAACATGTTGGGGAGGTCAGATATGACGTTTTAAATTGTGATTTCTCACCTCTGTCTACAATTTAACCTGCTGCAGACGGTGTCACAAGGGGGCCTTACTTGTTTTGTGTCCATGAGATTAGGGACGGCTGCCCAAGTAGGAGGCTTGGGATCCCTTACTGGAGCTAGTAAATTGCTGTATATATAAGGCTTTCCTGTTAATAGGTGGTGCTCCACCAGACTTGATAATAGAAAGGAGCTATTCCTTCTTTCAGAAGTAGAAAGGGTTAAATGGTGAGGTTAGAAATCAGGTTTTTAAATAGTGTGTATAGAGGTTAAGAGTTATACATAATAAAAATTACGTTTTAGTTTTTTACAGATAGAGAACTGATAGAGTTTGTTTGCCTATGGCAAAATAGTAAATATAGTAATACACCAAAGCACAGCACATCCTCAACCACAACCCCTCCTCCTTATTGTGGGATCTTGAATCCACAACTTATGATTAGAAAAAGGTCCCAGTGGTGGATTCCCTAATGTTCATACATCCATTATGTATCCTGTGGATAGGTGATAAACGTTAATAATGGGAAAACCACCTTAAATAGTTACTGACTATTAAGCATTTAGCTGTTTGACTTATTATATTTCGTCTTCTATACATGTAGCTGCCTCATCACTGTGGTGTTCTATGAACAAGAAACAATGGACTCAACTACAGAAGGTTCTAAACAATGTAATACTAAGTGCCCTGGAGCCTTGCCCGCTCCTTGGAGCCCTGGCCAATTGCCCAGTGTGCCCTTCCCAAAATCTGACCCTGGATTATTGTTTGAGAAGAGGGGTAAAAGCTAATAAAATATTTACACCTATATTTACACCTGAATGGATTAAAAAAATTTTTTAAAAACAAAATATCTGAGAAAAATCTCGACAAATTGAATGTCACTTATGGACACACTTAGGTTTTCATGACAGCTTTAGGTGGTGATATAATATTAGCATTAATAGAACTTGCACTTGAACATATTTTCAGCTGTAGTCTACTATTTCTTCATAGAGAAAGTCAGGTCAGGGCACACTGACTCTAGCTTATGAGCTGAAATCTTGAACAAATGTGTATTACTTTCCACTTGGTTCATTTTCTATGCCCTTAGCAATAATGAAAGTTTTCATTGCTGTAAAATAATTCATAGTTGTTTCTAGGATAACAGGAATCTTATTTCATGTTGTTTTATAGATGTCTATGGATTTATTATCTTGAATATAACAGGGAATGTTTAAAGCATATAATTATTTAATACTGAATACGTTAAAGAAAATACAAACTAACTCGTGGGGAATTAAAATCCACAGGACACCGAAGGGCATTATTTTAAAATCTATGTCTGGAACATCTATAATCACTGTATGAATAAAGAATGGCTTTGGAAAAATAAAAAAAGAAATATGATCAGTGTTCCAAGATGGTTCTTAAAGAAAAACATAGGCGACTGTCAACTAAAACGACTAGAAGACAGAAGCATTTTTTTTTCTTTTTTTGTATTTTGAAATTTAAAGTTGTATGCAGCTCCAGCACTATTCTACGGAATATTTGACCCTGTTCACAGTGAAGCAGTGGGAAAGTGGGGCTGGTCACACTCTTGTATGTACAACAATCTGTATCATGGGACTCCAACTCTCAAATGTCTCACTCATTTTTTTCTATCTGTCCATGTAAGTAAATCATCCATACTGCTCCCTACTCCAAGGATGTACTTATTACTCAGCAGAACATCCTTTTCCTTTCCACACTGACCTCATTACTATTTCTGATTTTTGGTCTCACAACCTCCATAGGGCAACCTTGCTAGTCCTCCCCCACCTGACCTCAGATGGACAATCTTGCTACCTCCATTTGGTAACTAAATTTCTGTCTACCAGTTGCACAGAACTACAGTAGTTAGGTCCCAGACCTTACACGGCTTATTGTGCTTTCCCTAAATTATTCTAAGCCTCCTCCTAATATAGACTCTGTGTTGGTACATCATATCTTACTCATTGTGCTCTGTATTCTAGTCCATGACAGCCTTCTTTTGTACCTAGATTTCCCTCCAAACCGTAGCTGTCTTCCAGAAAACCTTCATTCTTCTGGCCAGCTGCTTGTAAATTTGTGGAGCTGCAATGCACCCAAACTTGCCAACAGCCTACAGTAGAGAACAGAACATCTACAGTGAAGGAAATAATTATTTGATCCCTTGCTGATTGTGTAAGTTTGCCCACTGACAAAGACATGAACGGTCTATAAATTTAAGGGTAGGACAACTTTAACATTGAGAGATAGAATATCAAAAATAAAATCCAGAAAATCACATTGCATAAATTATATAAATTTATTAGCATTTTTCAGTGAGAAATAAGTATTTGATCCCCCTGGCAAACTTAATACTTAATACTTGGTGGCAAAACCCTTGTTGACAAGCACAGCAGTCAGACAATTCTTGTAGTTGATGGTTTGCGCATGTCAAGAGGAATTCTGGTCAACTCCTCTTTGCAGATCATCTCTTAATCAATATGATTTTATGGCTGGCGCTTGACAACTTGAAGGTTCAACTCCCTCCATAAGTTTTCTATGGGATGAAGGTCTGAAGACTGGTTAGGCCACTCAATGACCTTAATGTGCTGCTTTTTGAGACACTACTTTGTTGCCTTGGCTGTATGTTTTGGGTCATTGTCTTGCTGGAAGACCCAGCCACAAGCCATTTTAATATTCTGGTGGAGGGAAGGAGGTTGTCACTCAGGATTTTATGGTACATGGCTCCATCCATTCTCCCACTGATGCGGTGAAGTAATCCTGTGCAATAAGAAGAGAAACACCCCCAAAACATAATTTTTTCACCTCCATGCTTGACAGTGGGGATGGTTTTCTTTGGATCATAGACAGCATCTCTCTTCCTTCAAACACGGCGCGTTGAGTTAATGCCAAAGAGCTAAATTTTTGTCTTATCTGACAACAGCACCTTCTCCCAATCACTCACAGAATCATCCCGGTGTTCATTGGCTTCAGACAAGCCTACACATGTGCTTTCTTGAGCAGGGGGACCGTGCGAGCACTGCAGGATTTTAAACCATTACGGCGTAATGTGTTACCAATGGTTTTCTTGGTGACTGTGGTCCAAAGCTGCATCGATATCATTAACAAGTTCTCGCTGTGTAGTTTTAGGCTGATCTCTCACCTTCCTCATGATCAAGGATACCCCACGAGGTGAGATTTTGCATGGTGCCCCAAATCGATGTCGATTGACAGTTATTTTGTATTTCTTCCATTTTCTTACTATTGCACCAACAGTTGTCTCCTTCTCACCCAGTGTCTTACTTATGATTTTGTAGCTCATTCCAGCTCTGCGTAGGTCTATGATCTTGTCCCTGACACCCTTGAAAGTTTTTTGGTCTTGCCCATGTTGTAGAGGTTAGAGTCTGACTGATTAATTGAATCTGTAGACAGGAATATTTTTATAAAGGTGACTATTTAAGACAGTTGTCTTTAATGCAGGTAACAAGTTGATTAGCAGCGTCTAACTGATCTGTAGGAGCCAGAATTCTTAAAGGTTGGTAGGGGTTCAAATGCTTATTTCTCTCAGCAAAATACAAATACATTTATATAATTTATACAATGTGATTTTCTGGATTTTATTTTTGATATTCTATCTCTCAATGTTAAAATTAACCTACCCTTAAATTTATAGACTGTTTATGTCTTTGAACAACAATAAAAGAAAGAGATTCTATTGTAATAACTACAGAGGCTTTTGCACACTTCAATAATGCAGTGATGTATTGTTTGCACAACTATTTTATACTGATCCTGAATAAAATCAAATAAGTGTATACATGTGGAAATTTTTTGCCAATGTAGAAAAGTTCTAATCATACTTGCATTATCCTGAAGCAGGACACCTACGTCTAGATGGGTGGTATTAATTGTTGAAGTGTGTTAGTCTTCTCAAGTATTGGAAAAAATGAACTTGTTTAGTACATATGATGAAATAATGTCTGAAAAGAGTTGTCTGTGAATTTTAAAACACTATTTGCTCATCTGGACTATTAAAAAATAAAAGAAGACTTGACTCACCAATAAAACTGCTGCCTCTGCTCCTTACCTACCATCTACATATGATGTTAAGCTCCTTGTTTATACAGCACTGCAGCCAATAATTAGCTCTGGTGATGCTATGCCTGAAAGCATGGTATGAGACTGCTGAGATCAGTGATTGGATGCAGCGTTACATGAACGATGGAAAATCCCCCATCAATGGGTGACTAGAGATGAGCGAGCAGTAAAATATTTACGTCGTATTTCGATCAGTAGTGGTGTTTGGTTTGAGGTTCGATTCGAACTTGAGCCCCATTAAACTCAAAGGGAGAAGATGTTTGGGTTAATTTTTATACCTATACAGGTGAGGAGAAGCTATAGCTACCATCCATAAAAGTAAATTGGATATGTTAAAAAAACTTAGTGAAGAAAATTTGGCTCTAAGAGTGACAGAAAAAAATTGAGAGGCTAAAATACTTAATTTCTTTCAATGGCTAACTGAAAAGATGAGGACAGCTTGCAAGCAGGGACGTAGCAGAGGTGCAGTGGAAGCAGTGGCTACGGGGCCCTGTATCCCGAGGGGGACCAAAAGCCCCTTTGACACATAAGAAGACACCGGTATTAGAAATGGCACATGGTAACTGGCAGGAGCCCCATTTCACTTTCTGCACCAGGGCCCTAGAACTTCACGCCTCTGCTTGCAAGCTTTGTACATGTGATATATGTGATGTATATCACAGTCAGTGAGATGTAACGCCCTTGACTGTGTTTACCAGTCCATGTGTCTGTAGTTAGATGGACTTTGGTGGACACAGATGCAGCCAACGCGCTGGAGATCTTTTCTGCAACATGGCGGGCCAGGGCAAGGACAGATTTTCTGGCAAAGAAATGCCTGCTCAGCATCTGATATTGGGTTCATGCCAGGGCCATGATGTGCACATCGGCAGCAGAGGACTGCTTGGGCTTGGAAGTGGCGGAGGAGGAGGAGACAGAAGATGTCATGGTGGTTGGAAGCCCAGGACCTATGTGGCCTTTTTTCTCCAAGCGACTATTCCACTGTAATTCATGCTTTCCATGCATGTGCCTGGTCATGGTGCTTAAACTCTTTTCATTCTTTCCTCTAGTGACGTGTTGATGGCAAATCCGGCATATGACATCATTTGGAGAATCTGAGATTTGATCAAAAAAGACCCAGGCTTCACAGGTCCCGGACCTCTTCGACTGTGAACACCTAGTACCAGTGTTCCTGCTGCCACCACTGACCACGGCTGGTGGAGTAATGTCAGCGGACTTGTGCGACCACCCTCTCCCTTTCTGAGACCAGACCTCCATTGACACTACCCCATCATCCTCCTCCTCCACTGATGATACGCTCGCCAGCTGCTGCTCAAAAGACCAAATTGGATCCGCAATGTCATCATCATCACAGGTAACTTCCTCTTCCTCACAGTCTATATCCTCAAGCTGCGGGCTAGAAGCCACAGGCACTGCGAGGCATTGCTGACCACTTGGTTTTTCTGCCTATGGGCCAGCTTCCTTCTCCTCCTCTGAGGGCATTAGCGATTGGGTGTCAGAGCAGATAAAATCATCCTCTTTGGCCTCTTGATCTTTTTAAATGCCTTCTTACCTCAACCGCATTGTGTGATCAAAGAGCTCTTCAGAATATGGATTTTTTGGAGTGGTCTGTATATTGGCTTGTGACATTCGGCCAGTATTTGCTTCACGTTGGACTGATGATGAAGATGATGATGATGATGACATTGTGGCCATGACTGAGAGGAAGAGGAGGTAAAACTGCTGAAGGCAGGGTCTGATAACCACTGAAGAACAGATTGGCGACGCTGTTCAGTAATGAGACGCACAGGGAACCGGGTAAGCGATGACAGGCCAGACGGTTCTGCGACTGAAGATGTGCTCACTCGTGTGTTGTCTGCATCACTGGAAGGAGTGCCTTGTCTCATACCTCTATCTCCACTTCCTTCGCCCCTCCTTGCTCACTTACCACCTCTAGTTCTCACCATGTTCAAAAGCTAAATATTATAGCTCTGCGTGTGGCACAAGATACTGTATATGTAATAAAAAAGAGAGAAGTGTATGTATATATATATATATATATATATATATATATATATATATATATATATATACGGATCACAATAATGCACTGGCATATTTCAGCATTATGTGGACTTAAAATCTGCAAATTACACTTTTTGGCATTGAGTAAGATTTAGCAACAGAGAGAACTCTAGTTCCTAGGAATATATCTGTAAGACAATAACACATGGTATATTTGAAAGGTATTTCACCCCCAAAATTGCCAAAAATGAAATTTTCTCCCCTCAGTAAAATTTTCACCAACCAACCACTATTTAAAATATATTTCTTTGTATAGGAGATTTAGAGACGGTTTGTTATACAATTACTGAACCCCCAAAACTGCCAAAATGAACTTTTCTCCACTCAGAATAATTTTTACCAACTAACCACTATTTAAAATATAGTACAGAGAGTGAGCTAACAATGGTGTTCAGAACGCAGTACAGTGAAATATATATACCATGGTAATTTAATATTAGCAGCCAATGAGAGCCCCACATCTCAGTGATGACGTTTTGACACTTCTCTGTGCCCTGCACTGATTGGATGGCCGCCAAAAGTGCAGAAAGGCGCTGAAAACTATTAAAATGGCATGTCGAATGCCATGGCGAACTTGAACATTTACTCGAACGAACAATAAAATGTTCGGTTCGAGAAAATCGAGATGTTCGACTCTAACTTAACTTTTCTCGAATGGTTCGATCAACACTATGGGTGACAAGCCGGAAACACTTGGACATTATTTGCCAGGGGCGTCGCTATGTAGTTTTATCTAGGACTTGTGCACTGCATAAAATGGCCGCGGCTTCGAACCAGCCCTAAATCAGAAAACTGACTGCTTGTGATTGGAGCAGCGCATCGAAGCAGCTGGTTTGATGACGTTGCACCACCTGTGCCAGACACAAGGAAACGGGCTTTGTTCTATGGGTGAACAGGAAGAGGTGAGTATTATTTTTTTTTCTTAGTAAAGGGAATTTAAACTTACCAACCTACTAAGGGGAGCTATATACCTACTAACTTACTGAGGGGACCTACATACCTTGCAACCTACTGGGGGGCCCTATACACCTACGTATTTACCATGGGACCTATATGCCAGCTTAATACCGAGGGGCCTACTTACCTAACTACTAGGGGACTCTATATATTATCCTAGCTACTGAAACTGCATACATACCTACCTACCTACAGAGGGCCTCTATATACATACTTACCTACTGGGGGCCATATATACCTTTCTAGCTATAGACAGTGCCTCTACAGCTGCCCACTAATAGGGGGTACAAAATACTTACGTACTTACTGGGGGACCTATATATCTACCTACTTACTGGGCGGACCTATATACCTATCTGCCAATGTTTTGGGAGGCTATATACCTACCTACTTAGGGGGCCTTTGTAGCTACCTACCAAGGGCAACTATATACCTACCTACATACTAAAGTGGCCTTTATATGTATCTACCTACTGGGAACCATACAAATCTATCTATTGAGGGGACCTATATGTCTATCTACCTACTTCAGGACTACATACTTATGGGTGGTATATACCTTTCTACTGAGGGGTCTATATGCTACCCTACCTAGTGGGGGCCTATATAGGGATGATTGTTAACTCCCAATCCCCACAGCAAGCAGCCAGCTTTGTTATCATAGGAAAGTGGGTCACTGTGGGGGATCAAAATGCGTTTCTGGGTGCTAGGTATCTTGTCCAGCCTATATATGTGTGTGAAGTGTTTCTATGTCTTTTACAGGTTTCTCTTTTGAACTACACTGGATTCATTGGATTACATCGGACCAGATTTAGATCTATTGTTTTAATAAAATAGTCAGCAAGTGATGTTGCTGGGGTAGTGTTTATTTAAATAAAATATTTTCTTCTGTTGTTTGTGTTTTTTACCATATTATTCCAGTGTCAGTAATGGAGGTGTCTGACAGATGTGTCTCCATTATTAGCACTAGGGCTTGGTGTCAGGCAGCTGTGTTTTTTTTTTTTACAGACCCTAAAGCTCTACACTATTACACCAGTATGGAAAAAACAGTACAGGGAAGAGTCGATTACCATCAGAAGTGGACTCTCTAATGCGATGGTATGCTATTTGGGTGGCTGTGGGCTGGTATTTTTAGGATGAAGCAAAATCACAGTATCATTTGGATCTAAGGCAATCCCAAATAAAGACTTAACAAATCACAGTATGATTTAAAATATAACTTTTAGTAAATTTAATCAAAAAGACAAATTTCCTAAATACTACTCAAACAGCAGAGTAGACAACACTAGTAATGTCAAAAGAAACAAAAACAAAGAACTTTACCCGTTTCATAGGGACTAACGGTTAGATGGATACATAGTTCTCAGGGCTCTGTATGAATAATGCGTCTTAATGGTTCAGGTGAATCCATCTAGCTAAAGGTAAGGTCACAACATCAAATGTATATAAGTCTTTCCCTGTTAAGTGACTAGACACATCTATTAGACACATCTACCTCGACAATAATTCATACAGGGTTATCGCCCCAAGAGAACGAACCAATATCCATGAACCTTCCCATTCTGAAATTATCAGTTTGCAGCTACCTATTTTACCAATTTTACCTTTACCTGTTAAGAAAAGTGGGGAGACCCCATGTACTTTTTCTTTTAACAATTTTTTTATTTGAAAATTTTTAATAAACATGATTTAAAAAAATAACATGGGGTCCTCATATTTTTCTTAACCAGTCATGGTAAAACTGGATATTGGTCTCTTCCCATCCTAAAAATACCAACCCCCAGCCACCCCCACAGCCTTTTTCACATTAAAAAGCTTATTTCTAAGGTCCCGGGCACTTCCAAAAATTTGGCCCATATAACATTAAATGGTACATTTTCCACTGTACTGTAAATCTGGTGGAAGAATGTGCATTTTCCAAGTTTTTTCCAAAGCCGCCAGCTTTGAGATATGACCTCAGAAAGTCTGAGTTGTAAATTTTAGGTCGAATTTATTTTGAGTCTAGGGGGAAATCCTTTTGAAAACCCCAAAAAAAAAAACCATACCATGTAAAAATCCAAAATTTTTACCTGTCAATTTTGGAAAAGGACATACATCATCCTTGCTGATCTTTTTACCCCCAAAGCCTTAAAAAGACAAAGTTCCTTTTACATCTAGAAGAAAGAAGGTTTTACCATCATCAAAGACATGGATTCTTTATTGTAAGTGTGGTGAGACTATGGAAATGGGCCACAAGAGGTTGTGTTGGTGAAATGATTGTCCAAGTTAGATGTTGTTCTTGAAAACTATAATGCTACAGGTTAAATTCCCAAATTTTTGGAGATAGGTGGATCCAAATTGTTCTGACGCCATTTTTGGGAATTTTAAAATTTAATTTTTTTCTCTTTTTGGACAACTGAATCTGTCGTCAGGGACCCCCCGCTCCTCGGCCCGGGGCGCGGGGCCCCCCCTGACCCCCCCCCGGGGCCACCGGGGGGTGGGGTGCCGCCGCGGGCCGGGGGAAAGGGCCGGGGGGTCTGCAACTCCCGGGGACTCCCTAACCGCCCCTGTGCCGTCCGCGTCCTCTCCCGGGGCCCGGGGGCCGCGTGCCTGGTCCTAAGGCGCGCGCCGCTCGTTCTCAGGATTTAAAGGGGCCAGGCCCTTTTAATTGGCTAAGGGCCCGGGCGCTTCCCCTACTTAAGGTACGCCCCCAAAAACACTCCTTGTGGATCTTGTTGCCTCGTGCCTTACTAAAGCTTCCCAAAAGTTATTTTCCCCTTTTCCCGGCCCAAAACCCTTGCTACGTTACCCGACCCCCCGAACTCTGCCCCCTGCCCCCACCTTCCTGCCTGTCCACGACCTCAAAACCATTCCCGCCTTCCTGACCTTCTGCCTGCCCCACACTACGTTTCTCGGACTCGTTTCCCCCGGTACCAGCGCCCCTCGGCTCCCACCCAAGAAGTCACGTAAAGGGGGACACCCGGTACCTCACGCTGCAGCAAGTCCCCCTCTTTGCGCGGGCTTGGTAAAAACCGGGGGTACTTAGTTTCCCTTTCCCCGGGGCGGGGCTTAACTCCCATCGCTTGCGGTGGGGCCCGGGCATCACTCCCAAAGCCCTTTAAAATTAATCCAGCCTGGACCCCGCCAAGGGCCCCTGCCAAGCATCAGGATCTCAACGATTGTTGCCCCAGCAATGCAACAAATCGCACAACAATAACAGGGGCCAGCTACCGCCTGATGGTCAGTTTTCTTGATCCCAGCACCCGTCTCGCCCCCCATCCGTGGCCCCGTCTCATCGCATTCCCTTTGGCCACCGGGGGGCCCCAAAAATTCGGCTCACTCTACCTCAGCTGCTGGTGACCCAAAGCTTGCCGGGGTTTTCTTACTCAGTGCTCGACACTGGAGTGATGGGGATCAGTTTTCCCTCGAAAGCTAAGGGGGTTTTGTTGTGATTATTTTTCCCGGGAAGGCCCCTTGGTTTGGGAAAACCCCCCTCTGGGACAGGGCGCCCTTGAGCGGCCCCTACAACCTTCCCGAACCACCGTCTTCGGGGAGGGGGCACGTGCCTCCCCCCAACCCCGCCTCTTTAAAGCTCCGTCTGGGCGATCTTCGTGGGGATTGGGGTTAATTTGTCCCCTGGCTTTCGGGCTCGCATGGAACAATCCCGCCCTCTGCGTCATTCAAGAAGGTTCGTCCCAGGGTAAAAGAGCTTGGCGCAAAGGGGACCTCCCGCCCCAAAAACGAATTTAATCATTAGCTATGTATTGATTTTTAAGGTTTGGGCCGGAAAGGGGCAGGAGGGAGCTTCGCCAAAAAAAGGGAACTTGCGTTCTCGTCGGGGTTCCCCGGGCCTGTGTTCCACTTCTCCATTCACCTCCCAAACCTCAAGGGGAAACCATGCAATTTGGGGGGCTCACTAAGGGAGAAAGAACTGAACCCGTCGGGCAGAAAGAAACCTCTACTGCCCAGCCCGGACCACTTCCGCAAAACGCCCCTTCATCCTCCCGTGGGAAACCTCTCACCTAGGTGCCTGGAGAGCGGCCCTGGGTGAGTTTCCCCTCTCCACGTTGATGATGCCAGTAGGGTGACTTTGATCTTCCTTGTTCCCGGGGTTTTTTCTGCCTTCCTGGAGGGATCTCCCCCGGGACTTCATTTTACCCTCATTGGGAAAAAACCCGGTACCGAATGATCCGGCTGGGGAAACCGTGCTTATCTTTTCGTCGGGGGGCTCCTAGATCCCTCCGGTACAAAACCCGGCCAGTGCTCCCCGTGGGGGGGCCCACATAAAGAGAAGATTGGGTTTCCCACTTCTGTCCCTTTGTTCCCTGGCTCCCCCTCTTGGGGTTTCCCCTGGTTTCAAGGCCAGCCCCAACGTCGATTGGAAGAGGGCAAGCCCGGTTTGGGGCCCGGAATGCCAAAAACCGCTGCGGGGGGGGAAAACCCGCCCGGCCCCCTACCATTTTTGGCTCCCCTTGTCAAAACCTTTTCCCCGGGCCCTGCCCCCCCGAGTACCGGGAAATTTGGGGATGTATTCTCCAGAAGGGGCGATTCGCTCCCACCCAGGGCCTTACGACTCCCTATTCCCTCCCCCCAGAAACCATCCCCCGGGGGGGGGGTTACCCACTGCCCGTGCCGGGGATCAGCCATGTCGGCCCTACACTTGAAAATTTCGCAAAAAGGATTCCCCCGTAAGCCCTTTTCCCCCCACCACCCGGGGGTTTTTTTTCGTGCGAAGAAGGTGGTTCTCCCCTTCCGTGCAAGACAAAGGGGTCTAAACAAATCACCGAAAAAAAACGCTACCCTCTCCACTGATCTGGGAGGTTTGACCGTCTCGGGGGGGCTGGGTGTTTTCCAATTGGATCTAGGGGGCCTAAACCCATAGAATTCGGAGGGGGGACTTTGGGAAAAGGGATTCAAACACGAACGGGCTTTTCCCGAAATCTCGTGACCCTTTTGGGTTTGGCAACGCCCCGGCCCGTTTTCCGGGGTTTTTGTAAATTGACGTTTTCCCCGGGACCTGCTGTACACCGGCATTGTATCCTGGCGTATTTTGATTTTTTCCCCCTTGACAACAGGCCCCCCGGGAGACAAGTACCCAAGCCCTGCGCGCCCTGGGGGACAACCGACTGTATGCCAACTGGAGATTGTCGGTCCCCACCACCTCCTTCCCGGGGGGTACATAGTCTCTGATCGAGGCCTTCAAGGGTCCGAAACCCCACGACCCAACATTTTGGCCCGGCCCCGTGGGTCCCGGGCATTAAATGTTTTCTAGGATTGCCAATACTCGGGGAGTTTCATTCCCCACTTCTTACGGAGTGGGTCCCATTGTGGCTCTCACCCGGAAAACCAAAAATTTGATACGGTCCCCCTCTGCCGGGAAGCGTTCTCCCCAATTAAAGTTGCCTTCTCTCCGCCCTATTTTTGGGCCGCCTTAGAGACCCCTTTACCTGGGGTTGATCCCCCTTTCGTAGGACAGGGGGGGGTCCTGCCCAAGGGGCCCAAAGGCAAAAAAAAGTCATGCTTTTTTTTCAAAAAATTTCTTTCGGGAACTAATTACGCCATTTGGAGATGGAGCTTTGGCCATAAAATTTGGGCCCCGGGGGTGCCCATCTCTTGGGGGGAGCTCGCACCATTTGGGCTTTAAGACCATAAAATCTGCAAAACCTCAGGGCCGCCTACCTCGCACCCAAGGGGGGGGCCGGGGGGTTTTTTTCCCTTTTGAAAATCCCCCGCCCCCGAGAAAATATCAAGGCGGATGCCCCCTCCCCGTTCTTCTGACATTACCGGGAAACCCTTGCCTCAGCATATCATCGCTCCTGAACGCTGGTCCCCCGGGGTCCGTGGGTCCCGTAGGTTCTCCAGGCAAACCTATGTGCCCCCGCATCAGGAGGGAAAATTTTGGGTTGGGGGATAGCTCTCTCTGGGCGGCCTTTGGGGTTTGAAAAAACCTATGCCCATCTACGTCACTACTGGTGGCCAACCCTCTCAAACTCAAGGGCTTTGTTCTTTCCCGCACCACATTCCCCAAAACAAGGTTCCTCGCCATGGGCCCCGGGGCTCTTAGCCCCTCTGCCATTCCCGAATCTCCATGGACACCATAGGGATGGGCTTTTCCGGGCATCCTCCTTCGTCGGGAAACCGGGTTTCCCGGGGTTGTCATGACCGATTTTCTAAATGTCCCCTTTTCCGCTTCCCTTCCCCGTCCCCAATGCGGGGTTTTTTCCCAATCTTTGTCTCTTTGGGTTACCCTTCCCCACTCTCCCCACCAGGGTCCCGTTTTTCTCCAAATTCGGCTGTCTTTTCCCGGTTTTCAAATCAAGCTGGGGGTTTTTCTTCCCCTTATCCCAAGAATGACGGGGGAGAGGGTAAACCAAAACTTGGGAAGATCTAAACCTTTTTGTCCGGACGACGGGGCAACTGCTCCATTGCTACCTTGGGAAGGGGTTCTCTTTAATCATCGGACTCCCCCTCTACTGGCCCTTTTCCTTTTTTGGGGCTATGGCCGTCACCCCCCCCTCCCCCCCCCTGGCTTCCTCCCCCCGAGGTCCCCGCCTACAATCAGGGTTTGGAATTCAGCCCTTTGGGGAAGACCCGACAACCCACCCCCTTTCCCCTAGGGAAAACCCAAACACAAGAAGAGGGGACCCCCCTAGGGTTTCCCCCCGGGTTGGGTGGGCTTGTTAGGTAATACGCCAAATCCCCAGTTATAAATTTGGGGCCGCGTTTCGGGACCCCTTCAGAATTTTGCGACAACTGAAACCCTTCCCCTTTAAACCTGTCTGGCCCCCATCTCTCCGGGTCCCACCATTTTTGTTTCCCTCCTAAGCCTCTGGGGCCGACCGGTCTCCCAAGGGGGGCCTGCTCAATCTCCGATCTATAACCCGATGTTTTGAAGTAAGGACATCCTGGGCATAAGATCGGGGGGGAAGCATTTTTTTGTTGATTGGGGGGGCTTCGCCCCGAAAAAATCCGGGGGTCAGGGCCAAAACCTGAATCCAACCCTTATCCGTAATTTTCCTTTTAGTAAAAAGAGGGGGAACCCAAGGGGGGGGACTTCACGGCCCCCCCTCCTAGCCGGGGCCGCGGGGCCCCCCCCCCCCCCCCCCCCCCCTCGGGGTTCCCCGCTGGCCGGGGACGACCGGGGGGCTGCAACTGCCGGGGCTCCCTAACCCGCTCCTTGCCCCTCCGCGTCCTTGCCGGCGAGGCGCGCTGCCTGGTCCTAGGGCGCGCGCGCGCTCGTTTTCCCAGGTTTAAGGGGCCCCCGGCCCCCTTAAATTGGGTAATGGCCGCGCTTCCCCTATTTAATAGTCCCACAAACACCCTTACTGGATCTTGTTTCCCCCGTGCCTTTCTAAAATTTCCCCAAAATTATTCTCCCTTTTCCCGGGACCGACCTCTTGTACTTACTCGCTCCCCTCTCCGCCTGCCCCGACCCTTTCCTGCCTGTCCCCGACCCCGAACCATTGCGCCTGTCCCGACCCTTTTGCCTCCCAAAAAAAATAGATTCTTGGGCCCTTCGGTACCACGCGCACCTCGCCCACTGCAAGCAATCATCAGGGGGGGCGACCTGGTAGCCTCCGCCCCCAGCAATCCATCCCCTTTGCGGGGGGGCTCTGGGGAAAACCGGGGGCTACTTTAAATTCCTTCCCTGGCGGGCTTAACTACCCCTCGCTTGCGGTGGGCCGGCGGATCCACTACCCAGCCCTTACACTGTCCCCTGGGGGTTTTTTCCCATTCTCGGATGAAACTAGGTTTTTTGGGGTTGGACTTAGGGCCTGTGTTTTTTCCCCAAACCCTTATCTACAATCAGGGCTGTTCCTACTGGCGGGCGAGACGAGCAATCACCCAGGGCACCAGGAAGCCGCTCACCAGAGAGGGAGCCGCAGCCGCCTTGCCAGCCCGTCCACTTGCCCCCCCTCGCCCAATTCCCTTTCCCAATCTGCACGCCTTTTTTTAAAATGGCCGTGCGGAGTTAGAAGCTGCACACTAACTGTTTGTTACTGTCCTTTCCTTCTCCATTGTATATAGAATGCTCAATGAGCGTCGCATTGCAGGGGACATGATTCAAGGCTTTCATCACTCCCCCTGTTACGATGGGTCTCCAAATTCGGAAGCCTAGTCTACTGACCCAGGAGATCCCTGGAGCAGTGTGTCACTTACACCGGAGCTGGCCACTCAGAGAGGAAACATGCAGAACTGAGTACTTTTTTTTTTTCTTTGTTTAACAGGTGTTAAGGTCAAAATGGGGGTAATTCCCTATTACAGGGGCATAAATGACTATAGGGGAAAATGCCTACATCGGGGCCCCAAATTTTTAATGACTTAGAGGGGCAATGCCCTTTTTTAGGGGCATATAATGACGTACAGGGGGCAAATGCCTATAAACAGGGGCACATAATGACCTACAGGGAGCATATTACTACCTACAGGGGCAAAATACCACCCACAGGGGCATATATTACCTGGGGGGCCAAAATTTAAATACCTCGGGGGAAAAACAACTTTTCCTACAGGGAAAATAAATACCTACGGGGGATTAACCCCCTACAAGGGGCTATAAATACCTTCAGGGGGCATTATCTACCCTTTAAGGGGGTATTTTACCCTAAGGGGGCATATATATCTACCTACTCAGGCCCTATATATCTACCTACATTGGGCATTTCTAGCTAAAGGGAAAGGGTTTATCTACCCCCAGGGGTTGTATATCTCCTTGGGGGTATATCCCACTAAATTTGGGTTTTATACCCAACTACCCGGGGACCTTTACCTTTTGACTAGTGGGTCTTATTCTACCCCATCTAAAGGGCCTATAATGTACCACTTTTTACAGGGGTCCTTTTTCAATACATCTAGTGACCTATAGTTCTATTTTTTGGGGGGGTTATTAAATCCTTCTATTAAAGGAGACCCCGTACCTACCTATTGGGGGACTTATAAGTCTACCTACCTAATGGGGCACTATATTTTCATAGACCTACCTAGTTGAGGGCTATCTATCTAAAAGGGGGTTTTCCTATTTACCTAGTTTGGGGGTGTATCTACAGTTGAAACCAGAAGTTTACATACACTGTATAAAAAGACACATATTCATGTTTTTCTCACTATCTGACACGAAAGCAGAATATACAAACACAATCCAATATCAGCAACACACTACTAGCACTAAAAAAAACTATCAAAAAGAACAGGAATTTTTGGAAAAGCATCTCTGCTACTTAGGATACATGAAACATTTTTGAGGTTCTTAGTTCACATTTTTGATCAAAACTGTTTAAGCACACATGCCAATCAGCAAGGCGACCTCAATATAGGTGGGAACCTACAGTACTCTATTGCTACCTCTCTTGGTGTCTATTCAGACCTCCACATTTCAGGGAGAGAAGATTCCAGCTACGAGCTACTCTGCATTGATTTAAAAACCTGTGCAGGTGGGTGGAATGCATTATTACCATTTTGGTTGCTATAGATGGGGAGCTTGTAAAGAGGTAGAAATTGGCAGGGAAGTTCTGGAGTCTAAAATGGATGTCTTGAAAATTCTACAGTGAAGAGTCGTGGCCGTCTGGGACAGATGAAGAAGAAAAAGGGAATAGGACAACTCATCAAAGAAGAGAACAACTTTTCAGAGACATCTTCAGTGAGTCACTAGATGTAACTTTATTGTAATCATTTACATGTTTGCAGAGCCTATGTACAAATGATATCCCTGACTGTATGGTCACTGTATGCTGGTAATATTGGTTGTTGTATAATGGTTTATATTCAGTAATGGCATGGTGTATTATTCAGTCACTATGTGATGATGACATGTGTTCATGGGGTGGCGGTATTATTCAGCTGTAAGCCATATACCAACGTGGGCTTCCCAGAATACAGACAGAGCCAACTAAAGACTGGCCATTTTTCTTTAATTGACACTGTAACTATGATTACAGCCCATCCTCTGCTAGCTTCTCTGATTGGACAGCAGTACAGATCTTCCCAGAACTGGCTGTAGAGTGTGTTAACCCTGTAACTATTGCATAGTTAAATGCTTAAGTAAAGACTTTAGTCTTTAACCCCTTAAGGACCCAGCCAGTTTTGGCCTTACTGACAGCCCTATTTTTTAAATCTGACATGTCTCACTTTATGTGAGAATAACTTTTTGACACTTTTACCTATCCATGTGATTCAGAGATTGTTTTCTCGTGACACATTGTGCTTTAAGTTAGTAAGAAAATTTTATCCTTAAAATCCTTGTTTGTTTGTGAAAAATATCAAAATTTCATGAAAATTGAGAATAATTTGTGATTTTGAAAGTTCCAAAATTTCTGCGTGCAAGACAGATAATTATTCACCACAAAATAGTTTATAACTAGCATTTATCATATGTCCACTATAGGTTGGCATCATTTTTTAAATGTCCTTTTTTATGACATTAGAGGGCTTAGAGATTTAGTAGTAATTTCTCACATTTTCAAGAAAATCTGCAATATACATTTTTTTAGGGACCATTCCAGTTCTGATGTGGCTTTGAGGGGCCTGTATGTTAGATACCCCCATAAATGATGCCTTCTAAGAAACCAGACCCCTTAAAGTATTTACAACAGTGTTTAGGAAGTTTGACAACCCTTTAGGTATTTCACAGAAATTAAAGCAAAGGGGAGGTGAAATTTCAAAATCTCACTATTTTTGCAGATTTTCAATATTTATACATTATTCACTGGAATACGGTAAATGTGACTAGGTAAATGCAACTTAATATCATTTCCCCCAGGTCTGCCGTTTTTAGAGATATCCCATATGTGGCCCTAATGCATTATTTGGCTCAACCATAAGCCCCAGAATAGGAGGAGACCTACGGGACTCTGGCGTCTCATTTTAAATGCAATTTTATTTGGGCCCGCCATTTCATTTTAAAGGGACGCCCTAAGGTGCTAAAACTTAATAAACACCCCTGAAAAGACTCCATATTGGACACTACACCCCTTAAGGTATATATACAGGTGTGTAGTGAGTATATTGACACCACAGGTGATTAACAATTTTTTTTTTAGCATTAGGCTGTGAAAATTAAAAACTATTTTTTTCCAATAATCTGCAATTTTAGCTTAAAATGTTTCATATTTACAAGGAATCCTGGAAAAAAGAACCCCCAAAACTTTTTTTAAGAAATTTTCTTCCAAGTTCGGCAATACCTTACATGTGGGTGTAAACTGCTGTTTGGGCGCATGGCCAAGGGTACAATCAAAGGAGCGCTATTTGGCTTTTGGAACGCAGATTTTGGTGGGGCTATGTCGCATTTGCAAAGCCACCAAAGAACCAGAACAAGTGAAATCTTCCAGAAGTCGCCCCATTTTAGATTCAACACCCCTCATGGATCTCATATAGGGGTGTATTGTGCATTTTGGGCACACAGGTGTTCCATCGTTTTTTTTAGCATTGGGCCAGGAAAATGGGGGGGAAAAACGCAGTTCCACCATTTTTTTTGGGGGGCTTCAATTTTACAGCGTTCACCGTGCAGTGTAAATGATGTGATAACTTTACTAAGGGGGTCATTAAAATTACAATGATATAAATGTTATATAGTTTTTTATGGTTTTATTTACTTTTTACACAATAAAATAGGTCTAAAAAAAAATTGCGTTTTTATGTTGTCCTATTCTGACAGTCATAAATTTGTTATTTTGCTGTGTGCAGAGCTGTGTAGGGCCTTTTTTTTTGCGGGGTGAATTGATGCTTTTATTGGTACCATTATGGGGTGCATACAACACTTTGATCCCTTTTTATTAAGGTTTTTGTGAGACGTTTTTAACAAAATACAGCAATCCTGGTACTGTTTTTTATTTTTTATAGTGGTCACTCTGCATTAGATATGACATGCTAGCTTTACTCAGCAGGTCGATACGATTACAGCAATACCCAATTTGTAAATTTTTTATTTATTTTTTACGGATTTTATACAATAAAAACACTTGTATTCAAACAGGAAAACACATTTTTGCATTGCCATAATCTGAGAGCCATAACTTTTTTATTTTTCTGTGTATGGAGCTGTGTATAGGCTTGTTTTTTACTGAATGAGTTGACGTTTTTGTTGGTATCATTTTTGGGGGGACAAAACTTTTTGATCAGTTTTAAATCTGTTTTTTGGAAGGCAGAGTGAAGAAAATACTGCAATCCTAGTAGTGTTTTTTATCACTGTGCAGTATCCGTAATAAGTTAGCTTTACTCTGTGGGTCGATACGATTACTGCGATACCCAATTTATATAGTTTTTTATGTTGAAGCACTTTTAAAAAAAAGTGTTTTTAGTGTGTAAAAGAATATTTATGCCACGCTATCTTCTGAGAGACAAAACTTTTTTATTTTTCCGTATGCAGAGCTGTGTAAGGGCTTTTTTTTGTGGGATGAACTGACGTTTTAGTTGGTACAACGTTGGCATTTATAGGAGTTTTTGATCACTTTTATTCCATTTTATGTGCTGCGGGATGAACAAAAATCTTAATTCTGTGATTGTTTTTTTGTTTTGTTTTTTACGGCGTTCACCGTACGGGTAAATTAACATGACAAATTTGTAGGGCAGGTCGTTATGCACGCGGCAATACCAAATATGGGTACTTTATTTTTGATCTTTTGGGGCGATTGCCGTTTGTAAAGGGGAAAAGGGCGATGTACGTGTTTTTTATTTTATTTTTCGTGTTGTTTTTTTACTTGTTTTTCACTTTTTTTAATTTTTTTTTCTTTTTCTATTTTTTTTTTTACTTTTCCCCATAGGGGATTTGAATGAGAGATCTTCAGATCCCTCATTCATTAGGAATCAGTACATAGCCTGTGGCTGTGTACTGGTTCCTATGACAACTGTCAGTCACGATGCCCGGCCATGCCCACAGGGCATGGCCGGGCATCGTTTCGTCACAGACAACCCGGAAGGCATTCTATGCCTTCCGTGCTGTCTGTCAGCACGCAGCAGCCGCACGCTCGTGCGATGCTGTCGCCGACAGAGACGCAGGAGGAGTGATCTCCTCCTGCGTATTCCTTAGTTATTGCGACCCGATGGTCGCAATAATGAAGGGGTTAACCGCCCCCCCCCCCTCCCGGAGCGATCTCGGGTGGGGCCGATGCAGTGTGATGTCAGCTGTAATATACAGCTGACACCCGCGCCGGTCGCACGAACTCTGCTTTAGAGTTCGCGCGATCCTCAGGACGTATGCATACATCCAGGGGCGTGAACCCCCAAACGAACTGGACGTATGCATAAGTCCTAGGTCGTTAAGGGGTTAACTCATGTCAAAACTTCAGAACAGCAGAATGCAATGTAACATACCAGTATCATCAATCATACATCAGTATGACGTCTCCTAGTAAGAATGACAGTGGGGCCAGTCTACCAGAACCCATAGTCACTATGTGGTGGTGATATGAGGTCATCATGTTGTGGTATTATTCAGTTACTATGTAGTTGTGATATGTGGTCATGATGTTGGGGTATTATTTAGCCACTATGTGATGGTGATATGTAGTCATGGTGTGACAGTATTATCCAGTCAATGTGCACTGGTGATATGTGGTCATGGTGTGATGGTATTATTCAGTCACTATGTGCTGGTGTTATGTGGTCATGGTGTTGTGATATTATTCAGTCATGTGGTGGTGATATGTGGTCATGGTGTGTTGCTAATATTCAGTCACTATGTGGTGGTGATATGTGGTCATGTGGTGAGGGTATTATTCAGTCACTTTGTGGTGGTGATTTGTGATCTTGGTAGGATTTTGGTAATATCAGCCTTGGAATTCTGTTTTTTTTGTTATTTGGTAACTGTCTGACTATTTTTTGTAGTTTTATACATAGAACATTTTGTTAAAGCTTTTTATATATTCAGGCACTGGTTGATGGTGATGCATTGTGTCACAGCGTGGCGCAACATGTTAAGGTAGGATCAGAGGAAAAATCTCTTCACCCTACCACAAGTGCAATTTAGCCTAGGAATGTTCACTATAGTTCAGTTCTGGGCTACAGTATACAGAAAAGATTTACTATAGCTATAAAAGGCACAAATATGGGCAATCAAACTAATAGGGAAAATAGAGCATCTTAGTTATGAGGAAAGGCTTAAAGAATAACATTTTATTATTTTACCATGAGAACTGTAAATCTGTGGAATAGCCTGCTTGAGTAGCTGGTCACAGCAAGAACAGGTGAGGACTCCAAAAAAAGGCGACATGCATGATCGGGGCTGTGCCAGATATCTGGCGTCTTTTCAGCCCGATATCCAGCGAAGCCCCATTCGCTACATGTTTAAATGTCCCGCACACCATTATCAGGCGCATTACATAGCGTCTGCGGTACTTTGTAATGTGCCCGATCTTGGGGGGCATGCGGGAGGTGGGATGCACTAGAACCGTAGCAAAGCTATAGATTGATAACTTTGCTACTGCATTTCTAGGCGCATTTCTGTTGGAACAGGTATACCACTTTCACAGTGATATACCTGAGCCAGAAATGTTGTCCGAGCTCTAGAATGCGCCTGATTTATGACCCGCTGTAGAGTGGGTTCATAAATAAGGCGCATTCTATGCTGGTATAATGCGCATGAAATTTGGCATGTAAATGCCAAATTTCATACATGCCGCCCAAAATGTCTACATCCAGTCTGATAGCAATTGTGGGAACAGGAATGAAATATTCCTTTAGGGCAGATTGGTTCTTGCCTCATTGGTTCCAAGGTCTCCATTCGTAGGTGGAACAAAGCTTAAAAATTTCCTATCCCCCTCCCTTTATCCACATCTTTCCCCACCCTTAGTTGAACTTGATGGACATGTGTCTTTATTCAAGCATACTATGTGACTATGTTATTGATTCATTTAAGAAATTAGCAGCAAACTAGAAACAAATCTGTTTGTTAAATAGATGATATTGTCTCCATAACTACTAAATCAAGTGAACTTCCAGTAGACAACATTTATTACACATAATTACAGGAAAGAGGAAGCTGAATTTCTTAAAAAATAAACTTATTTTACAGGGTAATTATAAATCTGGAATATAAGATGTATATCTATTAGGAAACTTAGCTAATTACTTAGCTCATTAGGCCTGGCAATGCTTCTAACATGCTTATTATAAGACACCTATATCTCTAGGGATTTAACATTAATGTGTCATACTTTAATTTACTGCTGCTCTTAGCTTAATGTCCTAACTGGTTGTTATCAATGTCTTCTCAAAGACTGCTTCATGTTTCCAATGTAATAACAGATTTCTTAATAAAGCCTCACTTTGTAGAATTTGCTAAAAACAGATCACTGGTGAGCCACTTTGTAGCACAAAGGCTGTATTAACATTTAATAAGCATCCACTTTGTTACTTTAAAAGGTTTGCCCTTCTCCAACCCCATTTCTATTTCTATGCAAATCAATGAGATATGTCATAAAGGTACATTAGGTGGTAATCTGACCTCTATGAACCTCAGTGTTACTTTCACTCACTTGTTTCCAAGTGTCCTAATTTTCTATTTTATTATATATTCTTAAAGCAATCCTCTGGTAGGGTTTTTCAACAAGGATTACCATGCAGATTATACACTGATTCTGCCTTGAAATCCTTATTGAAGACTTAAAGAAAACACTTTAAAATTTACTTCAATGGGAAAATCCGTGTTGTAGTTCATACAACAGGGATTTTCAGTGCACAACTTTGAAATCCTACATGTGGACAAAAAAAGCTTTGAACATGTTCATTCTTCAGGTGGTTTCAGTGTAGAATCCATATGGAAATTAACTATTGAAGTAAATGGAAGGCTAAAATCCTAAGACACTAAGGGGGACATGTATGAACGGGGCTGCGCTAGAAGTCTGGTGTCTTATCAGCCCGAAATCTAGCACAGCCCTGTGCACTATATTTTGAAAATGGCCACACTCCAATATTAGGGCATTAAAGAGTGCCCTCATCACTTTGTAATGAACCTTAGATTGGGGGGCGTGATGGAGGAGTCGCACTAGAAACGCAAAAAGCTACACATTTATATCTTCAGTACGGCAAATCCAGGCTCATTACTGCTGGAACAGGTAGACCTCTTTAAAAGTGGTTTACCCAAGCCAGAATTGTCATTTCTGCTCTAGAATGCGCCTGATTTATGACCCGTAGTAGACCCGTAGCATTCTACAATATTATTATGCGCATAAAAATTGGCGTCTAGGCGCCAAAAATCATACATGTCGCCCTAAATGCCCAAACATTTGTACATATATTGCATGTGGATTTATGGCGATCTATGAGGAACTATTGATCCCACCTATAATGGGTGGGTTTTGGAAAGTAATTTCACACTTCGAACAACTTTAAGGAGAAAGAAGCATTCCGGAGCCATGCCAGTCAAAAGCTACCAGTGTATGGATATGGATGTCGAGAAACTGAGTGTTTATTTTAGTAAGGTAGGTAAGTGTCAATAAGGACTTTATAACACAAAAGTAAAATACAACTAGTGTGAAAGCACACAAAACGGTGACTGGGAGCATGGGGAGTGACTACTGGGTAAACTTCTGGACATCACATAGTCCTAAAACATCTGGAGCACAGGCCCTCTCTGTTATGTTTTGCTCAATAGTGCTGGGTTCACACACCATTTTTGATGCCACATTGTGAACTGTGGCATATATATTTTTACAGAGAAAAAACATATGTTCCTGTCAGAAATTTTACACATATTTCACATACAGTAGATACTGTCTATCACCTCAGCAGTATTGTAATGTCTTGCTTACATCATGTCTTTGGTCTTGGGGGCTGCTGTGCTGGATGTTTTAGGTTTTACATGCCTTACAGCAGGGCAACAGTTAATGTGCCCTCAGCACTCACAGCTGTCACCTATCTCACTCTTTGGTGGAACTATTTAGCACCGCTACTTGCTGTACTCAGAGCTTGAGTTTCTGATGTGCATGCTGGACTTCCTGCACTGTGTTTCTGGCCCTTTGTGATCCTGATCTTGATCCGGTTCCTGCCTGGATCTGACCTCTGTTGATCAGCTGTATCCTGTCTGCTGGCCATTCATTCCTGTATCCTGTCAGCTGATCATCCATTCCCATCAAGGTTCATATAGTCCTCATTGGTAGGGAGGCAGGTATATAGATCCCCGCAGTAGGTAGGTATATACACTCACCGGCCACTTTATTAGGTACACCATGCTAGTAACGGGTTGGACCCCCTTTTGCCTTCAGAACTGCCTCAATTCTTCGTGGCATAGATTCCACAAGGTGTTTCAATGATGCTCAGTTGGTACCAAGGGGCCCAAAGAGTGCCGAGAAAATATTCCCCACACCATGACACCACCACCACCAGCCTGAACCGTTGATACAAGGCAGGATGGATCCATGTTTTCATGTTGTTGACGCCAAATTCTGACCCTACCATCCGAATGTCGCAGCAGAAATCGAGACTCATCAGACCAGGCAACGTTTTTCCAATCTTCTACTGTCCAATTTCGATGAGCTTGGGCAAATTGGAGCCTCAGTTTCCTGTTCTTAGCTGAAAGGAGTGGCACCCGGTGTGGTCTTCTGCTGCTGTAGCCCATCTGCCTCAAAGTTCGCCGTACTGTGCGTTCAGAGATGCTCTTCTGCCTACCTTGGTTGTAACGGGTGGCTATTTGAGTCACTGTTGCCTTTCTATCAGCTCGAACCAGTCTGCCCATTCTCCTTTGACCTCTGGCATCAACAAGGCATTTCCGCCCACAGGACTGCCGCTCACTGGATGTTTTTTCTTTTTCGGACCATTCTCTGTAGAGAGAGAGATGGTTGTGCGTGAAAATCCCAGGAGATCAGCAGTTTCTGAAATACTCAGACCAGCCCTTCTGGCACCAACAACCATGCCACATTCAAAGGCACTCAAATCACCTTTCTTCCCCATACTGATGCTCGGTTTGAACTGCAGGAGATTGTCTTGACCATGTCTACATGCCTAAATGTACTGAGTTGCCGCCATGTGATTGGCTGATTAGAAATTAAGTGTTAACGAGCAGCTGGACAGGTGTACCTAATAAAGTGGCCGGTGAGTGTAGTTCCCCACAAAAAAAGTAGGCAGGTAGGTATATAGGCCAGCCCAGTAAGTTGGTAGATATATAGCTCCCACAATAAGTATGTAGGTATATGGGGCCCCCTGTAAGTGGGCAGGTATAGCGGCACTTTCAGTAGCTTGTAAGGCATGTAGGGCCCACCGGAAGGTAGGTAAATAGGTCCCCTTGGCAGGTAGGTATATAACCCCACCAATAGGTTTGTAGGTAGGTATATAGGATCACCGAGTAGGTTGGTAGGTACTTACTGTAGGTCCCCTACAAGTCAGCTAGTTATATAAGTCCTCTTAGTAGTTAGGTAAGTATATAGGTCCCCCAAAGGGTTGGTGGGTATACATGTCTCCCTAGTAGGTTTTTAGATATATAAATCCCACTAGCAGGTTAATACATCTATAGGTCCCCTGAAATGTAGGTAGGTCTATTGGTTAACCCAAAAGGTTAGTAGGTCCATAGGTCCCCCCCAGTAGGTGGGTAGGTCTATATCCCTTAAGCAGTTCTGTAGGTCAATAGCCCCCACCCCCTCCAGTACGTTGGTAGGTCTTCAGGTCCACTCAGTAGGTTGATTGGTCCATAGGTCCCATCATTTTCTTGGTACATATATAGGGTCCCGCAGTAGGTTGGTAGGTTTATAGGTATCCCTAGTAGGTAGGTGCATAGGTACCTCCAGTAGGTAGGTTGGTATATAGGGCCCAGATTAAAAATAAAATAAAAATAATTTTCTTATACTTTGTATTCTGATACGCCTGAAGTAGGACATCTGCCCAAAATTTGGCTATATCTACTTTGCTACATGGAATAAACAAATAATTAAGATTTTTCTATTCACCACATATCTAAAGTGTAGACTATTTCATTTGAATACTTCATAAACCTAAGTTAGGGTTAAAGTTGTCTAAGGGGTTTGATGGAGTAAACTTCTTGGTCTGATAACTTGACTCGATTATTTACAATTACTTCACTATAGTTCTAATGTTATAGTATGTGACACCTGGTATCCTTCATGAAATAGATCCGGTTCCATCTTTGCAACAGAAACTTTGAATGGAACCTGCAATTCAGATGTAAACCTGTCTTAAAATAATCTCTTATACTACATCTGTATAGCACACCTTCAGAAGCAGCAGCAACATGAAACACATTATAAAGCAGTGCAGTGTAAGATATGAACAAAGCATAGGGGTCAGATGTAAGACTTACTAGAACTGTCTCTGTGTGTGTTTGTCTGTGTCTATGTCTCTTTTTAGCCATTCCCCCTCCTCTCCTTCCTTTTACATAGACTTCTATGGTAAGCAAGTAACCTGATCTTTCTGTAAACTGGCAGCAGCAGAGTGGATAACACATTTCAGAAGGAAAGGAAGTAGGGAAGAATTGTTGATGTATACAAAGTTTTGAAAAGTTAGTGTCCATTAAAATCATAAACACTTTGTTCAATACATGTTGCAATGTTGTTAATGTCACATACAGTTGAAATCAGAAGTTTACATACACTATATAAAAAGACACATATGCATGTTTTTCTCACAATCTGACATGAAACCAGAATACATCTTACCCTGTTTAGGTCAATTAGAATTATATTATATTTATATTTGCCAAATTTATATTTATATTTGCCAAATGGCAGAATAATGAGAGAGAAATATATTTTAAGGCATTTTATTACTTTCTGCAAAGTCAAAAGTTTACATACATTAGAATTACTACGCCTTTAAACAATTTTGCACAGTGCATATGATGATATCAGGTCTTAGGAAGCTTCTGATTTTGTTTATTGGCAACATCTGAGTTAATTAGAGACACACCTGTGGATATATTTTAATTCACACCAGAAACACAATGCTTCTGTGTGTAACATCACGGGAAAGTCTAAAGAAATCAGCCAAGATATCAGAAAGATAATTGTGGACTTGCACAAGTCTGGATCATCCTTGGATACAATTTCAATTACCTGAAGGTGCCTTGTTCATTCTGTCAAACAATTATATGCAAGTACAAACAACATGGGAATGTCCAGTCATCATACCACTCAGGAAGGAGACAGGTTCTGTGTCTCAGAGATGAATGTGCTTTGGTCCGAGATGTGCATATCAACCCAAGAACAAAAGTGAAAGACCTTGTGAAGATGCTGGCAGAAGCTGGTAAGATTGTGTCATTATCCACAGTGAATCAAGTACTGTATCAACATGGGCTAAAAGATCACTCTGCCAGGAAGAAGCTATTACTCCAAAAGAAACATATAAAATCCAGATTAATGTTTGTAAATGCACAGAGGAACAAAGACCTACATATTGGATACATGCCCTGTGGTCTGACAAAACTAAAATGTAACTGTTTGGCCATAATGACCATCATTACGTTTGGAGGAAAAAGGGAGAAGCTTGGAAGCCTAAGAACAACATCCCAACATCCCATGGGGGTGACAGCCTCATGTTGTGGGTTTTTTTTTGCTGCAGGAGGGACTGGTGCACTTCACAAAATAGATGGCATCATGAGGAAAGAAGATTATGTGGCAATACTGAAGCAACATCTCAAGACATCAGCCAGAAAATTAAAGCTTGGGTGAAAATGGATCTTGCAAATGGACACTGACCTGAAGCATGCTGCCAAACTGGTTACAAAGTGGCTAAAGGATAACCAAGTCAATGTTTTGGAGTGAACATCACAAAGCTCTGATCTCATTTCTATTGAAAATTTATGGGTAAGTGTGAGCAAAGCGACCTACAAACAGGACTCATTTACACCAGTTCTGTGTAACTATTCCTACCAACTATTGTGAGAAGCTTGTAGAAGGATATCCAAAATGTTTGACCCAAGTCATACAGTTTAATGGCAATGCTACCAGATAATAATGAAATGTATGTAAACTTTTGACTTTGCAGAAAGTAATAAAAATGGCTTAAAATGTCTCTCTATCTCATCATTCTGGCATTTGGCAAATATAAATGATTTTGGTTCCTAATTGACCTAAAACGGGTAAGGTTTATTCTGATTTCATGTTAGATAGTGAGAAAAAACATGCATATGTGTCTTTTTATATAGTGTATGTAAACTTCTGGTTTAAACTTTATATACAATTAATTAAAATCATGTTGCTTAAAGTATTTAAAGTACTGTGCAAAGTTTTTAGGCAGGTGTGGAAAAAATGTTACAAAGTAAAAATGCTTTTAGAAATAGAAGTCTTAATAGTTTTTTTTTTTTCAATTAAAATGTAAAGTGAACTAAGAGAACTCAAAATCTAATCAAAATGTGGTGTGTCCACCCTTTGCCTTCAGAGTCCAGAAAGGGATTATGGGGTTCCCATAGGGACATCATCTCAACATCATCCAGTCTGTCTGGGATTACATGAAGAGACAGAAGGATCTGAGCAAGCTACAACTACAGAAGATCTTTGCTCACCTCTCCAAGATGTTTGGAACAATCTCCCTGCAGAGCTTCTTCACTAATTGTGTACAAATGTACCTGGAAGAAAGTTCTGAAGTAAAAGGATGTTCCCACTAAATCTTCATTTGATTTCAACTTCTCTTTTGTTTATTCATTTTGCATTTCTATTTTTGTAAGCATTCTTACTATGCATTTTATTCACACCTGCCTGAAGCTTTTACACAGTAAGGTGTAAACATTTAAAAGGTAGTGAAGACATTTATAGCAAAAATAAAAAAGAAACCAAAAAAAACCTCCATATTTGTATTACCTCGCAAAAAAACAGAAAATAACACTTAGAAATATGAGAATAATTTCATAGTTGCCCTTTTTGAGCATGTCCATTCACACTTTGAAAGCTGTGTATTTTGGGCATTTCTAACTTTAACATATCTGATCATCTTGCAACACTGTAGAACTTCTTAAATTAAATTCCACATTTTAATTTGCCTTCACACTAGGAAAAGTATTTTAATGAGTATTGCAAACCTATCTGCAAAAATGTATGCAAAATGAATCTGAAATTTTATTTGTGATGCAGCTGGATAAAAATCTAAATGTGTCATAAAACCATCAATTACAAGATTTATATATTGAAAATGCTGACAAATTACTGTTTATTGGGCAAAACAATGATTAGCAATACACCAGTAAAATATAATTGGCATTTGCAGTAGATAAATGACTAATTTTCAGAAACATATATGTCATGGGCCATTAAGTTTTTACATAACCATGAAGTTCCTGGTAGGCAAGTATTTTCTCAAAAGGATGGAACTGAATACCAATCATTACTTGCTGCTGTTTCCTATCCACATATTATGGAATTTGTGATCTGACCAAACTAACTTCTGCACCTTATGGATATAAAAAGAAAAGTTGATTGACTTTCCTTTATTTTATGTACCTCGGATTAAAGACAGAAAAACAAAAAAAAAGAGTAGAGGGTGCATTCCTGGTGTAGTATATAGGGTAATCAGCAATATGCTCTATTTAGTTCTGCACTAAGCTTGTAGGCTATACACATATGGCCAGTGTATAGAATAGTGTCACGGTTCACGCCGTGGTCCGTGCCTTGGACCGTGGATGTGCCTCCGCTCCTGTGCCTGATGCGGCTCCCCCAGCAGGTGCCATGGTGGCCAGTTGAACGGACTGCTGTTTCCTGCCATTGCACCAGTCAATTATCTACGTTTATTGCTGCTGCTATTCTGCCATTGTACCTGTCCATTACCTGTCTGGGGCTCTACTATCCGTCTATGACTATACATGCTGTGACCCATCACCTCTGCCTGTACCCAGTGTCCTACATCCAGCACTTTGTCTACCACCACGACTAGCCACATCAGGGGCAGAAACCTGAAGGATCCCTGCAGCTAAGTCCGTCTAGCCTTGCGGCTGGCTTTGGTGAAGAGCAGACTCACTCTCTACTTTTACCATCTACGCTCACGGTGGTCCAAAATACCCAGTTACGGTTGTTACAGTACGCACTGACCCGTTATATCCATTACAGTATGTACTGACCTTCCTCAACCGTGACAAATAGCACTATGAAATCATCTGGGCTTCTACTACTACTTACTTTGAAGCTTTTTTGTTCACCCTGCTTTACATGAAACCCTGAAATGTATCTTAATCTTTCTGTTGGGACCTGGTTCATCATCATATGTGCTACAGCATATTGGGAGAGTCCAAATATGATCATTTGTGAGTGTCAGAAGAAGACATACATCCAAGAGATAATTGTGTGAATTCAACTTCCTTCTACAAGTACTGTATTTTATTACACATGGTACAAAGTGAGCACCAGGGAACCAATATCTTAATGAGATTTGTTTGATTACCTTATACTTAACCAGGGAGACATACACCTTTGTTTAATTTTCTCATTCCGTTCAGTGCCAAATTCATTCCATTTCCCAGACCTTAATTGACAATCTTTGTATTATTATACTATGAAAGAAAGAGTGTCATATAACTAAATATGTGATGAATTAAAAAGTCTAATTAATAGTTGAACATCTAGGCAGAAGCCTACAGAAAGAGAAGTTAATAGGGTTTTCTCACCACAATGATTAGATTTCAACATGTAGCAATGGTAAATAAAGACTATTACCAAATACATTGTTGTTCTGATTTTACTTTTTTTAGGAGATAGAGATTTGTGTAAGTAAACGTCTCTAGGTTACCAGCCATCTCTCTCTGCTTTCATTGATCCAGCAGTCTGACCATGAGAGCTCACTCCCTGCTGAGTGTTATCTCCAGCACAGGAGCTTGTTTATTTATGTGACTGGTAGTGTTGAGCGATTGCGTTGGCTATCGAGATCGATCGATAGTCGATAGTCGGCCGCTATCGATAAGGTTTTTCGATAGTGAGCATCGATTATGCGCGATGACCTTTAAAGTCTATGGGAGAGCAACAACACCTTCATTATTACACCCTAACAAGGCTGGAGAAGCTTTATTTAACATCCACAACAGTCAAATGGATACGTGCTACATCTTAGGCAACACACTTAGGTTATAAAGTCACAGAAAAAGAATCACAGACCATTTACTATCCCTGGCTTGTACCACAGCCTGACCCTCAAACCTGCATGACCCCCACATTTAAAAAGTGCCGCAAAAAGGAGTCTTTCAACCACCATTTTAGTTGAACTGGACCCTTGACAATACCTGTCCTGGGGCCCCAGCATGAGCCCCAACCTGCATACCCCCACAATTTAAAAAGTGCCGGAAAAAGGAGTCTTTCAACCACCATTTTTAGTTGAACTGGACACTGACTACACCTGTCCTGGGCCACAGCATCCCCCCGGCCCGGAGTTACAGTGGGTGCGGTGAAAGCCCAGGCTGGCGTCCGTCATCTATTAACACGCAGGTTAAAATGCCCTGATGACGCAGCAACGAAAACTGTCGTGCTGAAGCAGAGTGCGGAAGGGAAGTGTGAACTCCAGCCTTCCTCTGTACACAGTCAATACCTGGTAGCGCTTGCCCCTCCGTATGAGTGTGGACCAATTGAGCTTCACTTGGAAATACTTGGAAATACTGGTGGTTAACGCTCCTGTTACACCCAGGTGCCCTTTAAACTTGGCATTCTTTTTCTCATTTTACTCAACGTGCTGGAGGAAATGGTCTCTGTACTTTTTCTCTGTCGTG
>JAODAL010033526.1:0-45453 GCA_025379985.1 Phyllomedusa bahiana
TTTAACCCCACTTTGTGGAGGTACCCAAGCACAGTCTATCATATCATGCCGGGTGAGTCGCATTGGGTGATCTTACGTAAATCTTCTTAACCTTTCCGACCTTTACAGAAAGTTTTCAAAACTACTTTTATTGTCCCCATTTAGTGGATATCTTCAGCCTTCCCCAAATTCTCTACTAACATAGACACCTCTCCCCAACATCCCATCTTCAGAAACTCTGAATCCATCTGTGATGATACTATAAGCTGCTTTTACAGTTGCCCATGAACGGGTAAAAACCGGGCCCCCAGGTATTTTTGTGCATTCTGAAAGGTTTCAAGTGGCGGGATGAGAACCTGTGTCCTAGAAAGGATTATAGGGTAAATATCAAAAAATTTCACTAAGTGTTTGTTTGATGTTTCCCCTAAATTTTTGCAGTTAGACAAAGGGAACAATCCCAAAAAAAGCTTATGACTATATGAAGATGTAGCCTTATTATTCAATGCTTGCAGGTTACTTGTTACAGAGGCCCTAAGAAGAAGCAGCCCATAGCAGTCAGAGCCCTCAAAATCAGCTTGTCCTGGTGGACCTGCAATCTAAATCACCCCATACTGGTTGATCTTTTTCTTAGAAATCAGAGACCACAAAAGGACCACAAGGGAAAACCCACTGGGAGGAGTGGGGGGGATAACTGTATCATAATTGCTGTGGCAAAGCTATCATTTTTGCTACCCGTCTGTCCCTAAGTGTGCTGCCCCTTTTTATAGACGACACCCCTAATTTTTCAGGCCATGCGTCTGTTTTATATCCTCCTCAAACCATAAATCATAATGGCTGCTTTAAAAAAAAATTCTGTTTTTATGTCACAATATTTCAAGAGCCATAACTATGTTACTTTTTGTTGATGGAGCTGTTTAATCTTTTTCTTTATGGGATTAGTCAAAATTTTCATTGGTGCCATGTTGAGGTTGATTCTGTTTCTTGCTGAATGAAAGAAAACAGAAGTCAACTGAGGCATGGTTTTTTTTTTTTTGTGGTGTTTATTGTTTGGCTTTTAGGGTTAAACCAGGTTTTAAAGATTTTTATGAACACTAAAAAACGAATTTTTAAAGGAAAAAAAAAAGATAGCCCCTCCTTCATATTTTTTTTTTTCCCTTTTTTTTTTGCCTCCTTATTTACTTTTAAAGATCTACTTTTGCATGAAACTTTCCCGTTTGGGAGTGCAACAGTTCTTCGAGAGCTTTCCCACAACCCCCAGAAGCCCTTTAATTAGGACTTCCCTCCCATTATCACGCTGGGTTATGTGCTGCATTTGTGGTAACCCCCTCAGTCTGCATTTTCTGTAATATATGATGATAGTAGGGCTCTTTATTCACTATTTCCCCGTACAGGCTGCAGTCACATTTTTTCCCGACGCAGTACACAATTCCCCGCTCTGAACAGCTTTCTCTGTTTTATACTAAATTTTGCCAGCAGAAATCAAAAAAAAACAGTCCCCCCCCCCCAAACTGAATTACGAATGTAATTTCTTTTATTCAATTTCAATTAACCGGGAAAAGTGAAGAGCCAAATCTTTTCTGCTCAGGTCATACCCCCAAACAGGGGGGGTTTTTTGAGCTGAACCTGGGTTAAAAACACCCCCACTGAGTGATGAAAAGTTCATTGAGGCCATGGATCAGGCTTACATTTTTGCAGGGAAAGAGGAGAGGATGGGACAGAGCTCTTTGTCTGCTTTTACACAGCAGATAGATAATTTTTAATAACTATGAATTACGAAGTTATTAATCATTGTGGGTCAAAACAATAAAAAGATTCCTGGAACCCCTTTTAAAAAAATAAACCAATTTTATAGTTTTTACCTTTTCTAATGCGCAAAAAATATTAGGGTTTTAAATTTTGTTTCATAGTCCTAAAAGGGGGTGGGTGTGGGATCGCTTATCTGACCCGTCAGCCAGCCATTTGATCAAAGGCACATGCAGAGCCAAAAGCCATTATTTGTTCTCTAGTTGCCATGGCATTCATGGTCAGGGCCGCCATTACGGCATTACAGCTGCTACTGCTGTGTGGGGCCTGGCCAAACTGAAAACAAGGGGGGCCCATTGCCACCAAAACAGGCCCCCCAAAAAAACTACTGCCTTTGTTTATAGATGGTGAAAAACAGGCCCACTGGCCTATGCTGAGTATCTCAATTGAATGTGCTGCCTGTCCTAGGCCCTATCTGAAGCCCGGCTTTGGCTTTGCCCGAATTTAATGGGAGTATCCCCTGCCGACAGACACGCTGGGTTAGAGAGAAAAGGTGAGTACCGTATTACTTTTTAAAATTTTTAATATGATGTCTATATACATACCTACCTACTGAAGGGGTCCTATATATTTGGCTACTTAATGGGGGGTTCCTATATACCTAGTTAACCACTTGGGGGGTTCCTATATACCTGGCTACATACTGTGGGTCCTTTTATATCTGGCTACTTATTGGGTGGCCCTATATACCTGGCTACCTACTGGTGGGAGGGCCTCTATACCTGGCTCCCCCCTGAGAAGTCGCTATATATCTAGAAACAACTCATTGTCAAATTGATCTCCAAAAATTATGGGGTTATTTTGACATATCCCAAAAAGAAGAAAAAACCCAATTTAAAACTAAAAATTTTATTAATTACCAATTAAAATACTAACTTACCCCTTTTGTTGTTACTATCTCAAAAATAAACCCCAAAGAATAAAACCACGGGGCGTACAGGGGGGGAATAACAACACTATTAAATGAGGCCAAGATACGTACCGAAATTTAAAACAAAAAAAGCCCAAAAAAAACACTCCCCTTCCCACCCTATTATACCCCTTAAGATAGGTACTTAGGGGGTCATCGCCTGATGAGGACGGCCCCTACCAAAGAAGGCAAACCCCTAGTTTTTCCCTCTCTCACCCATAAAGGGGCATAAAAATTAATAAAATATCTCTGTTCCCCGAGGAAAAATTAATCCCAACATGGGCCAAGAATTCCCGGCACGTTTCCCCCTTAAATTCAGGTTCTCAGGGGGCATGGATAATATGCAAAAGATGTCACGCCATGATGAAGGAGCGCCCTAATGAGTAAATTAAAGGGCCCTCCTTAAATACACCTCCTTTTAAACCATGTGCCACATCACCTACCTATTTCCTGTGTTGTAACCTAACACCATAAAAACAAGTGTACACTAAAATATAAAACCCGGCGTCTCGACATCCACTTGCGTGCGCACGACACTTTAACTTCCGGTGCCCATGCGCTTGGGCCATGAAAATATAAACAAGTCGCACCATCTTGCGGGCGTAACAGAAAATTTCAGGCGCGCATGCGCCCCTCACCAACCTCCGGGTGCCCACAAATAACAAACATTTAAAAGTGCGCAGGGGCACATCAAACGCAATTTCCCCGGTATGGACTTCCGCCCATGGAACTATCACTGCGGCCCACAGAAATTCGGCATCACAAGTTTAAAGGGCATGGCATGTCAAAAGCTCCTGGCAAATTAGACAAAAAAATAAAAAATAAAAACACCCAAAAAACATACAATTTTTTTGTTAGTAAAAAGGGGCAATTGTAGAGAAAAATTTTTTAATAAAAAAACATTGCCATATCGGGAGCATTATTCAAGAATAGGAGACTAAACTAACGTCAAAATAAATGACACACGGGTAAGTATAAAAGAGGGCAAGCACACAAACAAAGAGGACATGAAAAAAGGGGAAGAAAAAAAATCAATAATAACCCTTTTAAAATTGATAAAACTCGAAAAACATAGGAGTAAAACCTAACTCAGGTCCGAATCTCCATTCATTTTATGGAATAATAAAAAAAACAACCCAAACCAGAAATAAGAAAAAAAGCTTTACAAAAAGCATCCAAATTGTAATGTTCATTTAATCCATTGATTAGGATTTCAACCCAAAAAATCCTTGTGTTTCCTTTCTCAAATTTTTCTGATCCAAACCCCTCCTGGGCGGGGGACGTACAGTCCTATAACTAGGAATTTCAAGATGTGGGGTACCTTTGTTTGTGCCCCCATACATCCCCGGGCAATCGCTGTATCTTTCTATGCGTATATCACCTGGGGAAAACCCCTATACTGCACCAATGACGACTTTTTTGTACATAAATCGATTGCGGGCAATATGCATAGATATACCCGCCCCTTCCGTTTTAAAATTGAAAAAATCTCTTGGGAAAAATACTCCTTACCACTTGATCACAGAATGTTTTAGTCTGCTGTTTTAAAGGGAGGGGCAACAAAATTTATCGCCACTTAAAACCTTTGGGCGTCTTTCACCCTGTACCTTTCTTTGGGGACGATCAAATGGTGTGGCAAATCTGTCTCGTAAAATTACCACGTGGGTATTTAATTGGGTTTCCCTGGAAAAATTTTATCAAAAAAGAAAAATCAATATTTTTCTTTTTTAAAATACCCAGTATTCTCCAATTTTTTTTTCCTCATCTCATTGGACCTATTTTTTCAAATGTGGGATAATCCTTGCTTTTTTCATCCTTTCTCCCTCTTCTTTCGGAACCCAATGGGCCCGATCGTTCCATTCTCTTAGCATACTAAAATGTTAGTCTTACTTAAATGGATCCCCACAGATGAAATCGCTGATCCAAAATCACGTGCTGTCTAAAAATCATTCATTTGTGAGAAATTTCGCCCATTAAAAAAAATCCCCTGCGTTTTTCCCTTCTTAAATGCGTTGGATGGACTTCAATGGGCAGACTGTTAGTAGCTTTTGGGTTTCCAAAAAATAGGGGTACTCAAGGCCCCATTGTAGGCCCCTCCGAATCTCAACATCCAAAAATCCCAATTTGTCTGTATCCTCCATATTTAAATTTTTAAACCAAATTCTTTTTTATTGAGAACGAGAAAAAATTGCTCAAAAGTACTTTTTTGGGGCCTTTCCACGAATAAAAATATCATCTATGAAACCCCCAAACAAAATTTTTTGGTCCATTCTTCATTTTATCCAGAAGCCCAAATTTTTCCTCCCCAGCCCGGGTAGAGATTAGCATATGTGGGACCCCCAGGGGCCCCATGCATCCCCCTAGCTGGGGGAAGACCCCTAGAGTCAAACGGGAAATAGTTGTGTTTTAAGATGAAATCTAATAGACGCAATACAAAGACACCTTTTCCCTGTATTGCACCCCCCCAACTACAATATACTCAAACGCCAACAGACCCCATTTATGGGTTACACTATATAATCTCAACTCATAGATGCAAAAATTTTTTTAAATGTCCCCAAAGGATTCCCTCCCAGTTTCAAAATGGTCTGAAGTACACGGATATATGAAGGTAAAGCTTTAAAATTTTCTCAATTTTTAAAACATATATACAATTTAAAAACAATCTACGCCCAAACAATCGTTTCCTTTTAATGGATTTATTCCCTTTTGGATCTTAGGGAGTGTGTAGAAATTGGTATCATAGGGTGGTTGCTCAAAATGAACTTAATTCTTTATCTGATACAATCCCTTTTTTCCAAGGCACAGCACAATTTTTCCAAATCAGCAAAAAATCTAGGGTGGGGGCCCCCCCTCAGTATTGCATAACAATTTCCCATTTTTCAAACGGGTATAACACATCTCCGAATTGTTTGTGTGTCATGATTACAATTTTTCCCCACTTATTTTCCATGGTTTTAATGGTTTGAATGATCTTTCTCTAAACTAAGGGGCGATTTCCCTTCCCGAAGTGAGTAATTAATCTGTATATCATGTCTATTAAGGCCATATGTTTAATCTCCTTTGTAATCAAATTTTAAAAACATAATTTCTGGACAATTCTATGGGGGGCATCCTAGGACTTTTCGGGACCAAAACATGAGGGACCATAACGAACATTCCCTCTAAAATCCCCTAGGGGGCTAATCCCCTATTCCCCCCTTCAACCCCAATAAATCTGTTCTTGCTTCTCTTAACTTAAAAATTTTGACTTTTAAATTGCGTAAAAGAGATTAATATCCTTGGTCCAAACAAAAGGGTCAAAATGAGTTTGGGAACGAAAGAAAGACCCGTATAAAAACCTTATTTTTCCTCAGATAATGTGGTCTGTAAGATTTTATTATGGTGTTTTCCCTCCTCCCTTTTCTCCTCCGGGGTTTTTGTTGACATCCTCAGAACATAAGGGTTCCCCCGCATATCCTCTAAAAAAAGGAGGGTGCGCAACCTGAAGGCCAACAGATCTGGCTCTTTGGGGAACGCCCTCTCCCTTTACCTTTATCACGTCTCCCCTTTTGAGCAGGAAAAGTACCACTGTTTTAAAATGTTAGCCTCTGTATCAGAAGATCGGTTCTGAAGGGAATACAGACCCCTTTTACTCAAAAAATTTTGCGCTTTCTTCTGAATTCCACAAGATCTCGAACGTACTGCTTATGTTTACGGTCCCAATGAGCCTGATTTTTTTTTCAATTGAATTCTGCGTAAAAAATTCCCGCCTTTGGAAATCAATTGTTTTTTAAATTTTTAAGGTTGATCAAATTTAGTCCCTCAAATCTCTTGAGAGGTCTAAATGTATTTTTTCCCCCCTCAAGTAACAACTGCTCAATCTTAAAGGACTTTCGTAAGCTCTTTTTCCCCCTTGGTCAAAAGGGCTGGGGTCAAGATCTACCAGCTGGGTTCACCGGACTTCTCAAAATTTGACTATACCGCTTTTATATAGTTTTCCAAAGATTTCACCTCCCACCCGAAATTTTAAAATTTTTCTATAAGCCGTGGATAAATTTCCCAAAGGCTACACTGAACTCAAACTTTATTGCCCCCGTATCCAAATCACAATCAGAGAATACCTTTTTAGCTTCTAATGCCCTTGATCAAATTTAACTGGGCCAGTTAGAAAAATTGCATAGGATAGCAAAAAAACTATAAAAAACTCACTGTCAAATTGATCTCCAAAAAATTTCAGGGTCTGACACTTTCCCGAATAAGAAAAAACCCAATAAAACTACAATTTTTTTAATTACCCAAAAAAACAAATAACCCCTTGTTGTAATCTAAAATATAAACAAAGCAATAGATACACACAGGGCGGTACAGTAGGGGGGAATAACAACACTATTCAATGAGGCTAAGAACAGTACCGATACATTTCAAACAAAAAAACCCCACAAACATACACTCACCCGTACCACCCTTATATCCCTTAAGATGGGCTTTTGGGGGCATCGTCTATGAGGCCCCCTACCAGAGACTGTTTGGGTTTCAAGGGCTGCAGCATCCTCCCTTTTTTTGAGGTAGGGGGGGAGTCCGTATGTTCTGAGGGGGTAACAAGAACCCGGAGGAGATAAGGGGGTGGTAACACATAATAATCTTACAGACCGGACATTTTCTGAGGATGAAAAAGGGTTTATCACGGGGGGGCTTTTTTCTTCCTCAATCATTTTGATTTTTTGTTTTGGGCCAAGGTTTTCTCTTTTTAGAGTTAAAAGTGGCATTTTTTTTAAGTTTAAAAGACAGGGAAGAAGAGATTTATTGGGGTTGAAGAGGAAATTAGGAGGGATTTAAAAAACAAGGGGTTTTTAGAGAAATGTTTAGGTCCCCCTACTGATTTGGTACCAAAAGTACTAGTGCCCCCAAAATGAATTGTCCAGAAATTTATGTTTTCTGAAATTGATTACAAAAGGGGATTGAACATTGGCCTGTAATAGACAATATACGACTAATTATCACGTGCAAGGATGGACGCTCCTTAGATTAGAGAAAGATCATCTATCCTTATTAAACCTCGGGTAAGGGTGGAAATATTTTAAACTGACACACAAACAAAATACGGGATGTGTTATGCCTGTTAAAAAAGGAATTGTTATGCAAAACGAGGAGGACCCCCCTCTAGATTTTTTGCTGAGTTGGAAAAAATTGTGATGATGCTTGGGTAAAATTTTGTATCAGATAAAAATGTAAGTTCATTTTGAGCAACCTCCTATGATACCAACTTTCTACACACTCCCTAAGTCCATAAGGGGAAAAAAACCATTAAAAAGGGAAAACCATTGTTCGGGGGTAAAAATTGTTATCCTGAATGCTGATATATGTTTTATAAAAAAATTGAGAAAATTTTTAACAGCTTTTTCCTTATATATCCATTTTCAACCTTTGATGAAACTGGAGGGGAATCTCTGTGACACTGAAACCCTTCTTTACTTTTACTTTAGAGCTATATAGCTGTATACCGCTAAATGGGGGGTGTTTGGGGTTTTTGAGTAAAATATTGTAGTATGTGGGGGGTGCAATCAGGGAAAGAGGTGTCTTTTTATTGCGTCTATTAGATTTTATCTTAAAAAAAAAATATTTCCCGTTTGCTCGGATCTTCCCCCCGCTCAGGGGGACTGCTATGGGGACCCGTGTGTCCCCCAAAATCTAATCTCTACCTGGGGTGGTGGGAGAAAGATTGGTCTTCTGTGATAAAATAAAGAATGGACTTCAAAAAATTTTGTTTGGGGGTTTTCATAGATATATTTTTATTCTGGGGAACGCCCCAAAGTATTTTTGAGCAATTTTGTCTCGATTCTAAAATAAAAATGAGATTGGTTTAAATTAACATGAAGGATACAGACAAATTGGCTTTTTTGGATGTTAATTCGGAGGCCTACAAGGGGACCTTGGTACCCGGGTTTTTTTTAGGAACCAACGCTACAAAACATCTGCTCCATTGGGGATAGTCACCCCCTCATTGAAAAAGGGAAAATACCGCAGGGCGTTTTTGAGAGTGGGGAAAAATTTGCTCACAAATAATATTTTTTAGACGGAAATGTTTTGGTCAGCTTTTCTCCTCGGGGTACCAAATTGAAGTAAGACTAACTTTTATATGCTAAGAGAAGGAACGATCGGCCTTTTGGGTTCCCGAAAGAAAGAGAGGAAAAGGATTTTTTCCCTCCCTTTTTTTGAGTATGCGGGGGAGTCCGTATGTTCTGAGGGATCGTCAACAAGAACCGGGGGAGAAAAGGGAGGATGGTAACACCATAATCAACTTACAACCGGACATTACGAGGATGAAATAAGGATTTTATCAACGGGGTCTTTCATTGTTCCTACAATATTTTGATCCTTTGTTTGGCCCAAGGATTTAACCTTTGTACGAATTTAAAAGTGCATAAATTTTTTAAAATTAAAAGAGACGGGCAAGAACAGATTTTTTGGGGGTTGAAGAGGAGAAATAGGAGGGATTAAACATAGAGGACTTTGGGAGAATGTTCTTATGGTCCCTTACTGTTTGGTACCGAAAATACGGATGCCCCCCAATATGTTTTGTCCAAAAATTGGGATTTTTTTCGAAAATTGATTAAAAAGGAGATTGAAAAATAGGGCCTGATGACATGATAACAGACTTTACTCACGTGCAAGATGGAATGTCCTTAGATTAGGAAAACAGTCTATCCTTATAAACCCCATCGGATAAGGGGGGAAAAAATTTTGTAATCTTTGACCACAAACAATATAGGGAGATGTGTTAACCCCGTTAAATGATAGAATTGTTTATAATATGGGGGGAAGTGACCCCACTCGATTAGCGTGGACCCCACACTGTTTGTATGTTTTTATTTATATTTTTTCTGACAAATCCCCAACTAAAGATTGAAGGGGACAGGTTCCGGGGCTGAGTGAGCCCGTAAGAATTCGGGGGGAAGGGGTTTGCACTATTCAGGTGTGTTTTCCTGTTTTTACTTTTTGCATGGGGTTGCAATTTTGGAATTTGAATATTTGGGGACTGCTTGTGATTAAGTTGGCACCTTATACAGCGAACAGAGCGTGATCGTCTTTTATATATATATACAAGAATATACATTAACAGAGTGTTGTCTAGGACCACCATGATCATGTCAGCCATAATAAAGGATAAGTGGATAAAAAGCTATAACTGAAAAAAAACTTACATTTTTGGTTAAGATGAAATTAATGAGAATTTCCATGTAAAGAAAAGTTGTTTTTTTTGTGGGAACTATTTTCCCAAGAAGGACTAATATAAAAGTGAAAAACAAATGCACAGCTAGAAACAAGTGTTACATGTTGCCATAAAGCAGATTCATTTTTTTAAAGGAAAAAAATATAGGCCTTAAGGCCTCGTTCACACGGCTTGGGGGAAGACAGAGGCTCTTCCTCATCTCTTTTTGTTGCTCCAACTAATTTTTGGCAGCCAACTCCCCCCCCAAACTGTTCACCTGACTAAGCAGGCTTAAAACTAAGCCAGGTAAACCTGGCCTGGACACATGAGAGCAGTCATCCCACTGGTGTATATATCCTAATTACAGAAGCAGCACTCCAAGAAATCCACTTAAGTGTAAATTCATTCTCTCTAAGTTACAAGATAACGTTTCAGCTCTGCAATTTAGTGCATGTAAATAATGTTAAATGCAATGAATCATTCCTTTCATCGATTAAAAAAATTCATATAAAAAAGCATAAAAAATCACTTCTTTTATTCCTTTCCTTTCCTCCTTTTTATTGTTGATGTTTTTGTACTTTAATGAAAAGATATAGAGCTATAAGGCCGTGTTCACACGGCTTATTCAAGCCGTAATTGCGAGCCGGATTGCGCTCACAATTCCCCGGGCTTAAATAAGAGTGGGGGCGGGGGCGGGGGCGCGCCGCCGCCCATAAAACTTCAATCCGGGGGGGGGGGGGGGGGTTTTTTCCCTGGGGGAAAAATGTGCATTCACTTTCTCCCTGCCTGGAAATTTTCGCCGAGGGGGGAGGGCGCGGAACCACTGTTCCCTTATGAGACATGGTTTACCGAATTACTGCGAGGGATTGGCCCGACTGCACGAAAACCCGGCGTGCAGTACGGTGCCAATCCGCGGCAATAAGCCTGTGAACAGGCCCCTAGAAAGACAAAACATCTAAATTCAGCAACAACTGAGCCAAAAAAAAAACCCCAAAAAATAATAAATAAAAATCAGATTTTTTTTCTAGGCCTAAAATTAATGGAATAAATGTCGAACAATTCTTTTGGGCCAAAAAAATTTTTTAAATGATCAAAAGGAAAAAGCCTCATAGCATAGACTTACCATGCTGCAGGAATCACTAGTTTATATGGTAATCTGGGAAGACTTTCTCTTTCGATGTGTTATTTATAATGTTATGAAGCATTTTGATTGTCATCTGAGGATTTTGCTGTAAGGTGAGATGATAGGGGGTTTCCTTGGCCCTGTTTTTTTTTTGGGAAAAGGGGAAAGAAAATACATGGAAGGGCAAAATGAACTATTATATGCATTTTAAATTTCCCTTTAAAAGGGGTTTTGTCTCTTTACAAGTTTTAAGCCCCAAAAAAAGTTTTTAGAAGAAAAAGGATTTTTTAAAATTGAGGGGCGTCTTCTTCCTCGCCTTTTTCACTCCCTTTTCCCCCCCTCCCCCCCAGCACACGGGCAGTTTCCCCCCCATAACTTCTATACAGAGGGGGGGGGGGGCAGGGGGATTCCCGCCCGGTTAACCCTGTGTGGCCCTGCCTAGTCTTCTGCAGGCATCTAGATCAGCTGTATTAAGGCTGATCTTGAGTGTGGAGGGGTCGTGATTGTAATAGCGAACAGAGGGATGCAATGTTCCCAACCCCTGCTTGCTTACATATCTCCCCAAACTCCAGCAAAAAAAGACCCCCAGAAAGACCAGGGCAGCTGTGAAGTGATACTCGGGTGGTCACAGTAAGCAAGCTGAACTGTTCACAAACCCCCGATTGTATAGTATTTTTTATAGTTTAAGTCCCCCAGACACATCATGAATTTAGTACACACAGGGGCACTGTGTCACATCTATTTTATCAGCCTTTCTCTGTCAATCGGGGTTTAAAAACAGGAGGGGAAACAGGGACAACGGGTTAATCCCGGCAGCAGGACCAGAAGCCGAGTCCCCCTCCCCTCCTCCCCACAGAAGCTTTTGTTTCAGTAGGGGCTCTCTCTTGACCTGTATTCAAAGGTGATATCCCAAAAAGGACAGCCAGTGGATAAGGATCAAAAAGGTACTATAGAGTTTTGAGAAGCTATGTAGTATAATAACAGGGCCTTACCAAAATCGTAGGAATTTGTAATGAAACTTATTGCAAAGCTACTTGTTTTTTTAAAGATTTTTAATTAAAAACCCAATTTTGTAGGAACAACCCCTTAAAATTGTAAAAACCCTTTTGTCACCTGCAGAAAAATTAAAGTCACTGCTCAAATGTTGGGTTTAAAATAACAGCTTTTTATTAAAGTGGTTATCAGTTTTTATTGTAAATTATTTTTTGTCTACTGCTAAACATGTAAATAATAATAAAAAAATTTGTCATCACAGAAAGGCTGTGTTAAAGCTGACACTGCCTGGGTTTTATCACACTGTGTTAGAAATCTTAGTATTTAATATTGTTCCACCCCAGGGATATTACTTCAGATAACAGCCAGTGTATGTCACCAAATTACATGTCTCAAAAACAAGTAGATTGGGGTTTTCCTTCAACGGAAATAGGTATACAATCACATTGAAATATTTTCCTTTTTATTGGTATACATTAAAATTTATATAAATAATGAAAACACCATTGTATACCAGCACAGTGAGAGATGCTGGTCAGTTTTTCATCTCATGGGGCTATGGCTGATGGTCCCCTATATATTATATTAGCCCATTCAACTTTAATGTAATGAATGCTCCTAATTTTTTACATTATGTTTGTGAATGTTTTTATATCAGGGAACCAATAGACCATTAGATTAAGGCTAGGTCTACACAGCATAGGACAAAAAACTTGCGGAAAACCAAATACTAAAACCATTCATAAACTGAGTATTTTGTCAAGTTCTTGTCAAAAAACGCTTAAAAAAGTCATTTTTTTGGGGGGGTTATAGTTTTTTGTGGCAGTTTACAAGTCTCTCCCTTTAGGTCACAGTTGCCATTTTCAGTGCATTGGATACAGTCGTGTCTTTTGTCTGCTGCAGTGTACTAATTTATAAAAAATTTCTAAAAATGAGTCAATCACTTACAATTGTGACATCGGATTCCAGTAGCGATGAGGAACAGCAGCATGTGGACAGACCGCTTACATGCATTAAAGTACGCAGACAGTAAATGTGTTTGTTAGTGGGAGTGTTTCACAATGTTTTGGTTCATTGTCGGCGTAGGAGGCTATGTAAAACACACTTTTAGTTTTATACGTAACCTATAAGGACTTAGTATTTATTTTTTTAATTATTTATGTTGTTTTCTGGTTCTGTCCGGGGGACTTTGGACTTAACCGTTCTAAAAGTTTACAATTTTATTTTTATTGTTTATACAGATTTTATTAATTTTTTTATAACTTTATAAATGGTTGGGTAGGGTTGTCTTCTTATGCTTCATAGTTCATTATAAGCATATAGGTTCCTACAAAGCATTTCTCTCTTTCTGCTAAATATATATGCTGTTTACCTTCGCATTTAGGGTTAAAGTATTAGAGGTTGGTGTATCGGTGTATTTAAAAAACAAAGTTGTAGACAAATAAAAAGAATACAAGAATGAAGATAAGAAAATTAATTTTTGTTTAACAAGAAACACAAATGAGTCACATTGTGAAGATCAGGACCATACAGTATTTGGGCAGATGGTAACCATTTAGGACAGACAAGAAACACAGTTCAATCATAGTTAGTCCAGCAGTGTAGGAGAGAGTGAGGATGGAGACAGGCAAATTGCCAGTGCACAGCGCCTTCGGGACTCATTAAATAGTCGGTGGAGGTTTCTCTCAGTCGGACAGCTGCAGTTGAAGGACAGCCTTCCAGCAATGGCAGTGCAGATAAAACAACAGCAACATCCATGTTGATTTTGTAATCCCATACATAATCATGAAAGAAACAGGCCGCTTTTATTACTACATCCAAAGGTTCCGCCTTCAGCTGCAGTGGCCAGTGAAAACCCTCCAGCTACCCAACAGAATTTCAAAGGCACATTCTACAAATTTGTGTATTCGGCTTATTCGGGCATTACATACCAGTCTCCGCACATTCAGTCCCCTCTGGGGGCACGGCTGCAGCATGTTGTTCATCAGCGGAAAAGCCTCATCTCCGATCATCACATCGGGAACTATATGGGATGCTCCTGGCAGTACAGTGGATGGTGGTACGGTAAGCTGATATTTAAGCCCTGTACGCCCAAATTGTGATATTAGCAATGCCCTGGCGTACCCTGTACTGTCATAGGCGCTGACTTCGATGGCAATAAACTTTGATGCATCAGCCTCTGCCATCAGGACCACAGAAAAATTCCTTAGAATTAAAATATAATGATCCTGAGTGTCGCGGCTGCTGTGCATGTATGTGCTTCCCGTCGACAACACTCATGCAGTTAAGCTATGTTCACACAGCTAAGTTTCGGCCGTATTTCGGTCCGTAATTACGCGCCGAAGTGCGGCAATTACGGGCCGAAAACGGCCCATTCATTACGGTAATTCACAGTTCTCATACAGAACTATGGATTAACGTTCTCCTCGCGGCGGCGGGGGAGATAATTGACATGTGAATTACTAGCGGCGTATACGTGCCGGCCCCCTGCTCAGTCCCCCGCTCCCGCCCCGCCCCCGGTCACACGGCGTAATTGCGGGGCGTAATTACGCCCTGCAAATACACCGGGTGAACATAGCCTTTGGGAAATCAGCTACAGATTTAAACCTTTCAACAATCTGTAAGCAAAGCTCTGGGGTGGGGCTAGGCATCACAATCATTTGTAACTGCTCCCAGATCATTTCACATGTAGCACCCACAATCTTGGCAATGGTGGATTTGCCAATACAGAATTGCAGGTGTAGGGAACTGTAGCTCTCTCCAGTTGTGAGAAACCTAAAAAAAAAGAAAAAAAGATTTTGACATCATAAATCATGTACAAAAAATAGTAACCAACTTTATGATGAAAATTCTATAATAATCTGCATTTTAAGATAGCATCACCGACCAAAATGAATACTGTGATGGAAATCATACTGCAAAGTGATAAGCAGTCTCTGAGACTGATGCCTGCATGCATCAATGTATCCTGTCTGCTGACATGAGGACCCGCAATCTCCACTAGCCTCTCGAAGGCCTCAATTGACATCCTTGTGAAGTTAGAACATTTTTCAGGGAAACCACAGTAAAAGGAACAATTCAAAATCAATACACAGTATTCGTTCAACAATAAATGCAAATACAGTGATATGATTGCATGCATATAAGTTTTTGAAGTCAAAAAACAAATTTTACCTTCTCAATTTGGAGTACAAGTGTCCAATGTGTCCTCGTTCATACTGCAGAACATTAATGAGGTGGACCCTTCTACACCGACGACAAACAAACACATTATAACGCACGCCCATTAAAAGTCGCATTTCTTGTCGTTGTACTTTAATGCATGGAAGCTGGCTCTCCACAAGCTGCTCTTCCTTGCTACTGAAATCCGGTGTCACAACTAGAAGAAATCAACTTATTTTTGTGACCTACTGGGTGGAGTTAACAAATCATATGGTTTAACTTGTGTATACATTAAAAAAACAATGGAAAAAAGGCTTAAAAAACTATTAAAAACTGTCGGAAAATCTGCGGCAAAAACTGACCAAAAAAAAAAGAATTTTGACTAAAAGCTGGCAAAATACTCAAAGTTCAAAACAGTTTTAGGATTCGGGTTTTGATGAGTATTTTGTCCTCTGCCGTGTAGACAAGGCCTTAGGGTCAGACTTTTGAATTAAAGTGTCTAGCAACTGATAAAGGTTGGAAAGGCTTATTTATCCGTCTACACTCTGATTCCATCTTATCATAATTCTTGATGCTAGGCTTCACATAGGAAGAAGCCTGGGTATTTCGATTTTTTATGACTGTCTCCCATAAAGTGACTTCTAACTATTTGCTCACCAATTGTGATACCTTTCCCATAACTGGAAGATGCAGATTTAACAGATATTTCTTTAGATCCTGGTCTAGGTCTATGATAATCACAGAAAAATGGGACATTATTTGCTTAAAAACACAGACACGGGAAACCCCGATTCTGAGCTCTTCTATAGTTTTATAGAGCATCCATCTCCATCAGCCCATAATTATGGGGACATTTAGCAAAAAAGGAAAGAAAAGCTCCTTACCTGCTGCAACCCATCGGCTATTATTTTGGAAGATTGATGCTTTGATGGCCCAAAAAGAAACCTCTACCTCTGATAGCCAAAATTGCCCTCCAGCACAGGTGGAGGTGCATAGAGAACAACCCACAGCAAACTTGCGGGACTTCATCCGCTATCACCCGCTAAGGACCACCACTACCATCCAGGGTAGTCCCGGGGTCTGTGAGAATGTCAATGCAGAGATGGAACAGCAGACTGGGGTGATGAGCTCCATCAGCGCCGCAAGGTCAGAGACAGCCTGCATACTTACCAGAGCCACTCCACGGGGGCTCCCCTCCTCCCTCACTGTGTCATCGGTGTGGGTGGCAGCTCCTCCGATTCCCACAACCACATCCTCCTCACCCGACACTGATGAATTCCTGAATCCTGACACTGCAGAGCCCCAGTCGGGACCACATGGTGCCCTGGAGCCTATGCAGAATGCCACCGATCCGGTCTTGGCACAGATAACACAGCGGAAGCCCTGTGTACTACCAGCAAGAGGTCACTGGTCCTGGGGGAAATAGCTCCTCACCACACCCGATCAGTCCTTTCACCTTCCTAGAGGACATGCACAAAATGGCCACAACTGCAGCCAAAGTCCTGGAGGTCCTGCTTATACTTGCCAGTAGGCCCCCACTCTTGCAGCACCTGTTCAGTATATGGTGCGACCTGGTGACCACAATATGATCAGTGATTCCCAGAGCCTCTCCAGGATTGTGTCCCAAGAAGAAGTTTCCCCAGAAAGGCCACCAAGCTCTTACCACAGCCCCCACATCAAGTTGTCAAAAAGGCTATACACAAAGAGCGAATACCCTCATCTGGCTCTCCTCCATGCTTAAATGACAACCCCTATCCAATCCTACAGTGAAGGGTCCCTACAGCTTATCGCAGGCCCCACTTTCTGGACAGAGACTGAGATCCCCATCCTCGTCCATTGGCGTCTCTTGGGGGAAATGCCCAGACCAACAGTTCCAAAAGATAGCTTGAGGGGCTAAGTGCCCTAGCATTGCTACAAGCCAGTAACTAAAGCCGATCTCCAATTCCTTACTTAAAGTCTTCCCACGAGACAAGCTATCTCTTCAATGACCAAACAACTGTTGGATGAATGTATGTGCACAACTCATTCCCAAGCTCCCTAACTTTATTTAAATGGGGGATCTTAACTTAGTATCTTTTAATGCTAAGGACCTTTATATGACCAAAAAGTGTGTCCAAATCCTTTACCATTTTCACAGCCAAAGATCACACATAATCTGTTTAAAAGACAGGTACTTCACTCACTGACACTTTGCCAACTGCTCAGATTCTAAGAGTAGCGGCATGGCTATTGGCATTCATAAATCTCTACCGCACCAGATAGTAAACTGTATTGTAGATTTTGAAGCCAGATAACGGATCTTGATACTTCCCATCAATGGGCATACCTTCATGATATGTGAATGTATATGCCCCCAATCAAGGACAAGTAAAATTTTTGTTAGAGGTACTTGATAAGCTCCATACTCGTTTGATTTTCACTATTTTATTTTACAGGGAATTTCAACATCACACTCGACCCAACCTTGGATAATTCAACAGGGCACTCTTCCATCTCTTATTCAGCTATTAAAAGGGTCAAAAGAGCTCTCTTACAGTTCCAACTTTTGGATGGTTGGTGGCTTCAACACCCCTCCCTCACACAGGGACTATAGCTTTTATTCCTCCCACATAATACATATAGTTGTATTGACTATATTTTGCTTCAACATCGTGCCTTTCTGTGGATACGGACTTCTTCTATAGGCAGTGTTCTCTGGTCAGATCATGCTCTGGTCTCTATTAGGGCATGTCCCCACTGCACGGGTTTTCGGACGGTTTTTCAGCCGGTTTGCGGTTTTTCAGACCATCTGAAAAAACAGCCGAAAATGAGCACAATGGTGCTGTATGGAAAACCCGTGCAGCAGTCCACACTGCAAGGGTTTTTCCGCCCGCGGTCTGGCTGCAAAACATTGTGCTAGCACAATCTTCTGTCTGGTTTCCGGATGGAATTTGTGCAAGCCAATGTGAAATGTGAAGGGGGAGGGCTTTTCTCCGCCCATTGCGGAGAAAAGCAGCCCCCCCCCCTGTGCGGCCATGGGGACGGCCGCAAAACAGGACAAATACCGGCCGGCAAACCGGCCGGTATTTGTCCTGTGCCGTGGGAACATGCCCTTACTCTCCATTTCCCTTTCCTGTCTGCAAAGGTTAGACCTTGGAGATTAAATAAATCACTATTGCTTGACTCAGTCTGCCTAGCAGATCTTTGACAGACCATTGAACACTTCCTATCTGATCCTATAAAAGACACTACAGCTTCCATCTTTAAATGGGAAGCACTTAAATGTGTCTTGAGGGGAAATTTAGTTAAACATGGCAGCGGTCTAAAAAAGGTCCGAACCAGTATTATCTTAACAGTATTATGGGCCACTCGTCAGAGCTGTTCATTGGGCCCCCCACTAAACACAACCACTCACAGGAACAAATATAAACATTATTGATAACAAACTTATATTTATTGGTTCTTTTAACAAAATTTGAACATAGTTTAATTCCTTACTGACAAAGGACATGCTCATATGTTCTGGTACAGGTAATGTTCTATGTAGCAGGATAACTCAGTAATCCTGCTATATAGAAGGCTGGTGTACGCTGCTAGCTGCATCTGATACTGTCCGGTAACAGAAGGAACCAAAGCCGGCACCATTCTCCACTGACTAACCCTTTAAACACTGCGGTGAACGCGGCAGCGGTGTCTAAATGAATTAGAAACAGTGCTGCACAATCTAATCTGATTAGTACATGTACTTAACACTGCAGAGAGGATTTTTTTTTACCCAGACATAGATACAGTAATCTACTACATGTGCGGGTAAAAAAAAGAAAAAGTTTACCCTCGGACTGTGTTGAGTGCATGTCCTAATCGTATGCATGCAGAATCTACATGCTGGGATATGCAGTTCCATGGCAGTTTCCTGAGGCAGCTGATATGAAACTACAAGTACCAGCATGTCACACTAGTATGAGTTTAAACACAATAGGGTTTATATATAGGTACATTTTATGGCTTCTACAGTGCCTTATCATGAGGGATAACAAGCAGGGCAGTATTTACAACTCATACTTAGGTCCCTGGGCAAAAAGCCTAAAGTCACGCCCATTAGAAACATTTACACTCCCCAATTATTGTCATGATTTGTTTTCTGAGTAATTCTAAGGATGGCAGGTGTTTTAGAAGTACGCGCTGGAGCCAGTACTGTCATGGGGGCTGGCATGGGTGCCGCGGTGCCCCGCGGCCGCCCCCCTGCCCGCAGGGGGTCCGGCGCGGGTGCCGCAGCATCCCGCGTCCATGCCCCCGCTGCTCAGTCCCTGGCGCCAGTTCTCTTACCTGCCCACGCTCCTGTGAACGCCGCTCCTGCCTGTCCCGGCCGCCGCACGCGTACCCGCTGCTTAGGGCGCGTGACGGCTGGACTGGATTTAAAGGGCCAGCGCACCATTAATTAGTTATTGACGGCCGCTGGTCCTATATAAGGAATACGCCCCAGTACTCTCTGCCAATTTTTGGGTGCGTACCTTGTCTTAGAAGTTTTGGAGTCTGCTTGATTACCTGTGTACCAGTCCATTCCCGTACTTTTCCTGACCTTGCCTGTTTGCTGCCCTGCCCTACCGCGCCTGTCTCTGACCAAAAACCTCTGCCGCCTGCCCTGACCTCTCCCTGCCCCCACTACTCTCGGATTACGATTTTGTACCCGCCGTACCCGGCCCCCCATCTGCAAGCAAGTCATGTCAGGGAGCGCCCCCTGGTACCCCCCGCCGCAAAAAGTCCACCCCGCTTTGCGGCGGGCTCGGGGTTGAAACCGGGGGCAAACCTAGACTCCCTCCCCGGCGTGGCTTAACTACACCCGTTTTTCAGTGCCCAAAAACGAATCCACCGAACCCTCACATACAATCTCCAGGTTTCCCCCCAGGGTCCCTCTCCCCGAACTCCGGGACGTTACGACGGCCGTCCGCCAGAAAGGGGCCACGTATCGACCAGCTTGCGGCCATGGAGCAGAACCTTGCGGCTCGTCTCCCTCCGCCTGCGGCGCTTCCCCCCCTGCACCAGTTGCCCGCAGCCAAAAGGCGCCCCTGCTCCTGCACCGGGACCTTATCCCCACTTGCCCTTTTCCCCCTCTCGCTATGATGGGGACCCCAAGAAGGCAGGGCTTAATCAGTCAATGCTCCATCCATAGAGATGTTGGGGGCATCAATTTTCCCTACTGGGGCGGGCAAAGGTGCCTTCATAACTACCTCCTCACGGGCGAAGCCGGGCCGGGGGCCCACTCTCCAAAGGACCAAAGGAGATCCGCTACGGCTAATTTCAAGCCTTCCTCCGGGGGTTCCGCACGGTCTTCGAGGAACCTGGCCGCACCTCCTCCCTGCCTCACTCTGCTTCGCCCCGTCAGGGCGACCCCACGTAGGCACTATTTCCATGCAGGTTCCGCCCCCCTAGCCTCTGAACGGGGGACTGGAACAATCCCGTTGGTGGCAAACCCTTCTGGAAAGGGGCCTCTCGGGCGCATTAAAGAGGAGCTCCGGGTCGGGTTTTTCGGGGCCCCCTCTGGGGGACAAACGATTGGTGGCCCACCCGAATCCATCCCATTTTTTCCGAGAGACAACCAAAGCCCGCCCCAAACGGGAAAGGTCACCCGACCAACGCCGGTTTTACCCGTCTGCCCCTTTTTTCAACGCCCCCACTTCCTCCCCCAACGGTTCAGGGGATGAACCCATGAAGGCCAAAAGGGGCTCACTTGAACCAGGGGGGAACCCCAAACAGCGTCATCGAGGGCAGCTTTTGTTTCATTGTGGGGGTTCTGGCCTTTTTCATTGGGGACTGCCCGGGTGCCCCGGGGAAACTCCGCCCAGGGCTCGCAGGGGGGCATCCCTGGGTTTTCCAGTGGGGGCCTTCCCCGCGACCTTTTTCCTGTACTCTGGGAAATTTCTCCGACACACCTTTCAAGCCACCGCCTTCCTTGACTTGGGGTCCGCTGGTAATTTTTCAGCCATGCCTGGTCCCCAATTTCCCGTCTCCCGGGTGACCCCTCTGCAGAAACCCATGTTCGTTTTTCTCAGTCAGTAGCGAATGCCCTAAAGGGATCTATTCGGTTCTGTACTGCGCCCCTCACCTTGCAGTAGGGTCTAAAAAAGGGAACGCTAAAAACCCTGTTCTCCCCTTTTCCTCTTCAGAAATCTCCTGGGCCTTCCTTGGTTAAACGGAGCATGCTCCCACCCTAACGGGAACACAGGCGAATTATCCGTTGGGGCCCGGCGTGCCATTCACGTTGCCTTCCGGTAACTCCGTCCTGCTCTACGGGCCGCCTCGCACCCTCAAGCCCTGCCGGGTTGCCCACCCAACCAATTTCAGCCGACGCTTTTCCCGAAAGACGGGGCCGAAACTCTTCCTCCCCCGGCCCTTTCGACTGTCCATTGCCTGCAACCCGGAACCCACGCCCCCCGAGGCAGAGTCTACCCACTTTCTGTCCCGGGAAAAACCAAGGCGATGTCAGAGTAATTCAGGAGAATCTCCGTGGGGGGCTTTCACCAGTTTTCCTCCCTGGGGGGGGCCGATTCTTCTTTGTCGAAAAGAAAAAATGGAACTCCCGGCCCTTTATCGATTACGTGGCCTAAATAAAATCACCATAAAAAAAAAAAGATAACCCTGCCTTTGATCTCAGAAATGTTTGACGCCCACGTCGCAAATTTTTTTTCCAAATTTGGTTACGCGGTGCTTAAACCGATTTTTATCCGGGGGAAAGGGGACGAATGGAAGACGGGCCCTTTTACCCGTGACGGCCACTTTGAATATCTCGGGCATGCCATCCGGCCTCTGCAAAAGCTCCGGCTGTGTTCCAAAACTTCGTCAACAAAATCTTCCGCGACCTCTCTACGTCTGCGTCATAGTCTATCCCCCGGACACATCTTAATCTTCTCTCCCCCAATCTTTGAGATCACCGCCACCACGTCCCCCCAGGGCTTTTTAAAAAGTTTTCCCCTACCCACCGCTCTATGCCAAAAATGGAGAATTTCCCGTTTAAAACGCACCCCCTTCCTTCTTAGGGGTAATTTGTTCCGGGATCAAGGCTCCAGATGGACCCCCCCAAGCTTTCAGCGGCCTGCGTGGGCCCCACCGGGGGGGGGGTCTCCGCTCCATCCGCCTTTTTGGGGGTTTGCTAACTATTACAGGCAGTTTTTTCCCGCAATTTTTCCACTGTGGCCCCCCTGGGTTTTGCCCTCACCAAGAAGAAAGCTAACCCCAAGTCCCGGCCTTTCCCCAGGCCCAAAAAGGCTTTTAACGCTTAAAGCAGCATTCGTTCAGTCCTGTTTTGTCTCCCCGGGCCACAGCGCCCATTTTTCCTAGAAGTGGACGCCCCTCCCAGTAGGGGCCGGGCCCTGTCCTTCTTCAAAGTCCCCCTCAGGGGGATTGCGGACCTGTGGGTTTTTCTCCAAACCTTCACTCCTGCCGAACGTAATTTTCACTATCGGGTTTTATCTGGGAACTACTGGCCATAAATAACCCGAAAAAATGGCGAACTTTCTGGGGGGGGCTCCCATCCCATTGAGATCTTTACTGATCCAAAAATTTTCTTATCTCCCGTCTTCTCACATTTGAATCCTCGGCAAAACCCGGGAGCCCCTCTTCTTTGTCCACTTATCTTCTTCCTTCACTTTCGGTCAGCCGAAAAAACTCAGGCGGGGCACCCTCTCGAGGGTCCTCGAACACTGTGGGCCTAGAGCCGCCCCCTGCAGCAAAATAATTCCTCCCCGAAAAGGCCCTCACGGCGGCTCCCGTGGACTTCAACATCTCCTCCCGGGAAAACCTACTACTCCTGCCATGCAGCCTCAATCCCCCGAGGGGGACTGCCCCCGAACAGCTGGTCAAACCCCGAACCATAAATCTCTGCAACTAATCTCTCGGGTTTTTTGGTGGCCCACTCTCGCTCTGATGCTAGAGACTTTGTCCCGCCTGTACCTCTTGTGCCCGCAATAAAGTCTCGTTCAGACCTGCGGGGGCTGCTTCAGCCCTCTCCCAGGGCCAGAAAGACCTTGGCCCATATAACCATGGATTTTGTTATGACCAGCCGGCCTCCCCGGAAAACACTATCATCTGGGGTTTTGGGGACAAAAAATTTTCGAAAATGGCCCACTTTGTTTCCCCTGCCCGGGTTCCCCCCCCCTGCTCCACAGCTGGCCCCCATTTTTTTTTACCCCATTTTTTTGTTGCACGGCCTTCCTTGCAAATCGCTCGGGGAGGGGGGGGCCAGTTTGTTGTCGAGATTTTTGGGGGTCTCTTGTGGGCAGATCAGATTCAGCTTGACTTTTCGTCTGCATACCACCCTCAGACTAACGGGCAGGTAGAGGGGGTTTTTAACCAAGTGTTAGGTACCTACCTACGACATTTTGTTTCCGCCCGTCAGGATAATTCTCTTATAATTCTCTTGACTCCGAATTCGCTGGGGCCTCTCCCTTTTTTGTGGTGTATGGGCTACATCCACGCCCACCCCTCCCTCTGGCTACTTCGTGTCATGTTCCTGCCGTGGATGCCCAGGTGAGTGACATAAAGGCACTCTGGCAAACCACGCGTCAGGTCATTCTACGGGCCTCCGCTCGCACCAAAATCCAGACCGACAGGTACCGTAGACCTCCGCCCCTATTTAAGCCAGGTGATAGAGTTTGGTTGTCCGCCAAATACATCTGCTTCAAGGTGCCCAGTTATAAGTTACATTTTTTGATCAAAAAAAATTCTTAAGCTGCACACAAACTTACAATGTGATCTCAGGTCGGGCAGTCATACGCTATCGTTACCTCTCAATAGAGCCAAATACAGGCCTCTCACTGGGTCAACCGACATCCATTATCCAAAGAGAAAGAACATAAAAAAACACCAAACCTGCAAGCTGCACTCTTATAACACCCTGTAAAAAGTGGGTGTGGTGCAGAAAACCAAAAGGGAGGCACCCCTTCCTCCCCACATAGATCAAAAGAAATATAAAACCGCCAAATAAACCGTTATGGCTCTGAAACAAAAAAACATCTCTGAAAAAAAAAAACTTATCCCGAACCTGGGTGCCACTGCAGGGTTTTTGCGACACAAAACATATATATTAATATATATTTAATATATATATATATATTATTTATTAATTTATTATTAATATATATATATAATTAATATAATAATATATATATATATATATATTGTAACGCCTCACTTGCGTTTCGGATGCCATTTTGCAACCGTCCTGGGGTACTTAGCTTGGGGATCGCCACTTTTGGTAAGCGGTCCTGGCACACCAACATACGCACACCGACAAAGGCTTCTTCTTAACACGCCACCTGTTTATTCCAGTGCAGGTTACAGCATGGCATACAACCAAAACATAAACAAAATCCTCGGCCGTCTAGCCACTAACAAAACCCATATATTTACCCTCTAACCTGTGGCCTGGACCCCTACCATCCAGCACCACCAGAAAACACCTCACCAGTCTCCACTGGTTATGGCTTCCTCAAGCCTGGGGGTTCAAGCCTCCTCTCTCAAGCTCCACTGCTTCTCCATACTGCAGTTGACCCACTCCCCCCGATCATCTGGAGTAGGGGTCCTTAATAGATCTCCAGAGACCTACCCAATCCCTGGCTGGACCATAGGCACCTGGAACGTGGAACAACCACCCACCCATCTGCAGTTGTTCCGGGAAGGCCAGCCCTTAGTGGCTGGACATCAGCCATGCTGGGTACAAGGGTCAGCCACCTAATGCTGCTGACCGACAATACCTGGCTTCCCCAACCGAGACCACGCTCTCGGTAGCCCGTATGCCACCTTGTGGCAGACCCATTCGACCCCCCCATGGTCGCCACCCCACATATCCCCCCCCCCCAGTGATACAGAACGTAGTCCTTTAGCACCCTGCACAACCCCTCCTCCGGGTCAAAGCTCCTACACAGGCCACCTTTTTCTCCACATCCTCAGGGCAGGGACAACATTTTCCATGCACAGCTCAGCTGTGGGCTCACACTGTGCACTCATCCCCCAATTGAGCACCGACAGGCCCATAGCCACTTACCACTATGGCATAACGCATACACGCTTTTGCAACAATGAAGTCCTCCACTTCAGTCCGCATGCTGACATTCGTAAGGCTACTATTGACAAGCCCTATACCAGCGCTATCATACCTACTAACCTTCTTCCACACAAGACTCCCTTGTCATTGTGTCCCCCTGGGCAGTGTCTTCCCCATCTTGGTCTCACAAAAGACCCCTGGTTTTGACCCACACTATCAGAAGCTGTAATCACAGCAACTTCTCAGAGTCGCTATCCACTATGGCCGCTAGGGGCGCACCTGAGACCCAACTTGCCCCCTCTTTGTCTGCTGGATTACAATAAGACCTCAATTTCACTTCATCCAAGGCCTCTGGTCCTCACTGACCATCTCCTGTCCTTGAGGCTCCCATCTCTTGGCCACTAGCTGTCCCTGATTTCTACCAAGGAAATCTGGTTTCCCCTCAATGATAACTTCCGCTACCCCTAGGACCCACTGTGGTCCCCATAACATGCCTGCTAATTGCAGGGTTCCCACGGCCAACCTCAACACTGATGTCAGGTTTTTCCCATCTCCTAGAACGCTGTTCAGACATTACTGCACGGGCCCCTTCATTAACGTCCAGTGACACATTCCCCTGTGCATACCTCTCATTGCTCCTGTGAAACCGACTTACTGCACTAAAATATGGATACCTTTCCTCCATATCCTCTGTAACCGTCTCTAAGGAGAACACCAACCTCTATCAGGGTCACTACTTTATCTTGCACATCATCCATTTCACATTGGGCACTGGAGTCAATGGCAGACACATTTTTAACAGTAGGGACAGCAGATATCTGGCTACTAATAGCACCCACCTGCAGGTCGCCATAAACCACCGGACCTACCACCTCTGTGATACTGGAAAATTTTTCCTCCATAACTGTCAGGGAAAATTTATCCACCCATCTCAAAAGCGTGCCCTTCTCTACCATCTGAGGATTTCAAATACCCCCCACAGCCCCTCGCTGGCACCTGAGCAAACCCTCTTTTTTCCCGGGTCTAACAGCTCACATTTTCCATTCCTACAGTCACTGTAGTCTTTGGGACCACTGCAGTAAAAGCTACTGGAAATACAGCCCCCCATTGGAGCCAGTGAACTCAGCGGCAAATACAGGTCCCAGCAAGCCTGTTCTCTTCATTCCTGCAGGGTCACCATCTGGATTTTCATCACAGATAAACTTCTCTGTAATACACTGATCAGGGCTGCACACAAAAACTTCTTGGCACACCGTTTTTTTTCAAACATCTTTTCATGACTCCCATTCGAATAATCAACCTCATCCTTCTCTGTAGCACTGACACACTGCAGCATTCCACTCCCATACGTAAAATGAGACTCTTCACAGAGGGGTTTTTTTCCCCTTGGTAACTAACCAGCACATTCACCCTCATAGCCTCCTCATACATGGTAGTAGAGCCCTCGTACACAGAAGCAGAGCCATCGCCTTCCTGGGAGGCTGTGTCTCTTTCAGGCAACACACTTGCAGAGTTCCCATTAAAGCAGGCAAACATCTCACTGGGACCAACAACAGTAGAACATATCTGCTGGCTATCCCTCTCAGGACACACATCACCTGTGCTACTTGGGCTGCTCTCCCCTATGACCTCTAGGGGCGCACTAGCGCTAATCCTCTCTGCTGCTCTGGCTGCAGCAGCCTGTTCACACAGTGCATTTTCTTCACACACAGCAGTAGCTGGAGCTAGCCTTGTGATACGGCTATCCTCCCCCTGCTCAGACTGTGTGACCTCAGTAGAAGTGAGCAATACATTGTTCTTATTATCATCATCATCAATTTCTTCTGGCACATTATTAATACCACAGTTCATAACTAATTCACCAATCTCCTCAGGAGATGCAGCCTGGGAGACACTGAGTCCATAACTCACAGTCCTGCTGCTCTCAGCCCTTTTTTCCTGCTCAGGCAACATGTCTGAGCCTCTGCATGATCCATCCGGGTTCTCATAGCACTCATGCCTGGCAGTCTCAACACAGGTGTCACCCACAATACACCCCCCTGGAGCAGTCTTACCAGGTCCAAGATGGGTCTCCCCACTGGGAATGGTGTCTGGGTGCAGACTGGATCTCTGCTGCTGACTGTCTGCACCAGCCCTGGGTGGGGCTCCATCCACCAGGAACTCCATTGCTTGTAGCTGCGACCTCTCCAGCCTCCTCCTGAGAGGGCACAGGAGCACAACTCTCCATTCTGTGGCATCTCCAACAGGGCTCCCTCTGCTGTTTGGTGGTACCAGGCTCCTGCTGAGGAAGGCGGTTGCCCACGGCAACGGCAGGATACAGGTCCCTTGGCAACTTCGTCTCTCCCGAAGTGGACCCCTTCTTCGATGGGTGATACAACCTCCGGGCCCCCAGAATCTCCAACTCCGGGCCCGTCATCGGGTTGGTTGCCCATAGCAACAAACCACATCCACACCTCTGGACGACGCCATTCTCCGGGGACTTGGAACCCAGGGCCTCTTGGCAACCGGACAGCCTCTCCAGCACATTTCCACTTGTAGGCATCCGTTGCACCAGTCAGGTTGTGAATTTTGGCAGCCGTCTTTTCCATCTTTGGCTCGGCCCCCTCCAGACACCACAGCAGCCTGGAACCCATTGGCAATTTGCTTTTTTTGCCTTATGCTCTGCTTCAAACTGCCCCGGAGCTGTTTATTAAACTCTTGCTGCTTAGCAGTAGCCTGCATCAATATGGGCAACAGCTCCTCCATGCCAAACAAAATTTCTCAGGTAGCAAGTAAAAGTCTCTTTAGACAATAAAGTCTGGTGCAGGTGTGTCTCTTCTTAGACAAAACCTTTTCTCACACAGGTACAATTCAGCATCCTATGTAAATGCACAATCCTATTACATTTCAGATCTTCCTGGGACGACTTTGTGCACACATCAGTTTTGTGCCCAACTTATGCACTGCACCAATCTTGCCGGTTTTGTGCCAATAGTGCCCATCGCATCCTCCACCAATTGTAACGCCTCACTTGCGTTTGGCGAAAAGCCATCTTGCGCCTCCTGGGGGTACTTAGCTTCGGGATTGGCCGCTTTGGTAAGCGGTCTGGCACAAACCCAAATACCACAAACCGACAAAGGCTTCTTCTTAAAACGCCACCTGTTTATTCCAGTGCAGGGTTTACAGCATGGCCCTACAAACAAAACATAAACAAAATCCTCGGCCGCTTAGCCACTAACTAAACATATATTTACCCTCTAACCTGGGGCCTGGATCTACCACCCCAGCCCACCAAAAACACCTACCGTCCCACTTTTATGGTTTCCCTAAAGCCGGGGGGTTCAGACCCCTCCTCTCCCAAAGCTCCACTGCTTCTCCATACTGCAGTTGCCCACCCCCCCCCGATCACTGGAGTAGGAGGTCTTTTAATAGATCTCCAAGACCTCCCCCAATCCCTGGCTGGCCCCATGGCATGGAACGTGGAACAACCACCCCCCCCATCTGCAGTTGTTCCGGGAAGGCCACCCCTTAGTGCGGGAATCAGCCATGTAGGTACAAGGGCACCACCTAATGCTGCTGACCGAAAATCCGGGCTTCCCCCCACCGAGCCCCCAGCCTCGTGGACGTTGCCCCTTGTGGCAGAACATGCGCCCACCCATGGTCGACCCCCACAATATAATTTTAATATTGTGGCCGAGTGACTTGTGCAGTTGCGGGGTCTCTCCACTATCAGGGCCCTGATACAAACGTGCCCCCGAATTCGGGGTTGGGTGGGGGAAGGAACTTGCTGGTGTCAGGACAATGGGTTTACTGACACAGGTATAGAAATGGCGCCTGGCCGGGTATGGGTCCCCTTTTCCGGGGACGTCGTAGCGTTGGGGGGGAGGCCTCCCCAGTTCCGGCCGGGTTTTGGGCCAACCCCTTGGGGGGCTAAAAAGAGGCCTCCTATACGGGTTTGATAAAGGGGGGCGTGGTCTGCTACGGGTAGTGCAGCAGGGGAGCCGAGAGAGGCTCGGCCCCGGAGGCAAGAGGAAGCCTGACTGTACTGGAAGTCAGGAATTTAATTAACGCATTGGGTCCAGACAACGTTGAAGGGAGCTCTCTTTTTTAGTTAGTGGCCCCAGACGGCCCTGGGATTTTTGTTTTGTATGTTTTTCCAATTGTAAAAACCTGTGCCTAAAATAAACTGGTGGGGCCCCCTTAAAACTAAAACCTGTGTCTGAGTGCCATTCCCCTACAAAAAGGGCAAACCGGAGGTAACCCCCAGGACGCCGGGAGGGCGCCCAGAGTGAGTGGAGGTCCTTTTGGGGGAGATCCCGGGGCTAATTTTGCACTGATAGACCTTTGGGCCATTATACGTGGCACGTGCACAAAGGGTCAGAAAAAAAAAAAAAAAGACATTTTACCGGGACTGCTGGATTTTCGTCTGGGTGAGAAAATTTTTTTTCTAAAAGAGAGAACACCCCAGCAGCTTTGGTTGCTAAAGAGACTGCATCAGTGGAGCAGGACATCTCCCATGGAGGACATCTTTGATTGGTGCGCCGGATGACCCACCCAGCCGGCGGGCCCACAGTACCTTGCCCGACCAAACCCAAGCCCTCCGTCCAAGGAAAATCCAAGGGGCGCAAAAATCGCAGAAACCGAAAACCGCCACTGTCCACAGGAGGAGCTGTGGGGATGGGCCATAGGAAAGATCTTCCTGAGGGCCCGGTGATCTGCGGGCCAGGGGATGTGCTGCCACGGATGCTTGTGCTGGTGGATGATCTCCCACTGTGGGTGGACAGGACTGCCTTCAAGAGTCTCCAGAGTGCACCCGACATCGCACCGGGAATGAAGACTCGCCCCAGAAACGGGTAAAACGTTCCAATGTACTTTGAGCCTGGGGGACTTTGCCCAGGGGCTAAGGGGGTGAGAACTTACAGTCCGGTGCTACTTGGCAGGATTTCCCACTTTTTGGGGCACTTGGGGGAAACCGCAAATTATCGGGAAAGGAAGGGACTTTTCCGGGGAAATTTCCCCCCCTGAGGAGTATGCAGTGCCGATGCCTAACGGGAAAAAAGAGTGCTGAAGCACAGAATGTGAACTATGAACTCATGTCCCCCAGGCTGCATTCCCTGTCGGGACGGTGAATCTTTTACAAACTTATGGAATAATGGCCTTTTGAAAATGCAAATTAAGAAAAATTACTAGTATGATGTCACAAAATCTTTTCGGGGGGAGGTTAGGGGCATCACAAAGCAGCCCAGCTACGCACTTGGAAAAAGAACCCACTGGTGCTGCAGCTATTACAGGAGTAGAGAAAACAAGTCAGGTGTCCCAAAGGGGTCATGATTAACTGTGTTTTGAAAAAGAAAAATTTGTGTTCGGGGGTACATGACAATATGGGAGACAGGGTTAACGTACAGACTCAGGAGGAGCTAATTTGTTGCCCCTACAAAAAGGGCCTCTCACCCCCTCAGGGGAAACCCTGTAATTGAGTATGCTACAGATTTGTGCGGAGTGTTGGATCCAGCGGTATGTTTGCCAGTGCCCCCAGCGCGCTGTAGTACCTGATGGAAGTCTGCAATCGCAGTAATGGGGGGCCCAGGTTTAAAGGGCCCCCATTTTCTGTGTGACTGCTGTCTTTTCCGAAGGAGCCTTTATGCCCAGTGTGCAGCTTGGAAACCCCTGAGAATGTTTTCTCTCCACACTGTGTGAGGAGCTATTTTAATGAGGGTGTGTCCAGATTCTGGTGAGTGGTCCCTGCAGAATGAGACCTCAGTTTTGGTGAAAAATGTGTGCTGAGCTCTTAGTACTACGGATTTCACTTGCATCAATGGTTGCTGTTTTCCAACTTTTATGCCCGGGCACAAAGACTGCAGTGATGGAAGGGAGAGCTGCTAACACACAGAGGAGGGTGTGCTGAACCCTAGTGAAGGCAGGGGACAGGTTTAATTCCCCGATGGTAAAGAGGGGGCTGGTTCGAGCGCTGTACATTTTCCTTACGGGGAAAGGGGGAAACAATTAACAGGGCCAGAGGTATTATGTCCTGTGGGGTTTTGGGTGAACGGCAGTGGAACCCTTTTTCAGCGAGATGTCCCCTGACCACAGAGGCTAAAAAAATACTGAGGGGGCCTAATGTAACACGGCCGGGTTTGTTTATGAGTGGGAGAACTAAAAGTAAAGCCGGGGGTTATGATAATGTCCCCTGTATAAATGGTTTTGCCCTGCCCCCCTCGTTTTTGAAATTGAGGGGAGCAAGATAAGAAGTATCCCAGGTAGAACTGAGAGTTCTCCCTTAAGAGGTATAGGGGGTGTAGGGAAACTCTCCACCCATTGAAAGAGTGTCTGTGCAGAAAGCGCCCGTGAAAGTTGCACAGGGAAAATATCTCTGTCCCCCGGTGAGGTGCCAGGTAAAGGGCATCATGGGAACAAATCGCTATTTGGGTTCCAATGGGACGCTAAACCATTAGCAGCCTGCGATTTGGGGAGGGTTTTTATTGCGGAAATTCATTTTTTGTGGCCCCTTAGTGTATGTAAGCCTGCACAGAGGTTACCACAAGTCAAAAAAACCTGTAAGGCCCTGTTCACACGGGTTATATCGCCCTATTTGCCCACGGGTTACACGTCAATCCGTCGGCAAATCAGTCAGAAATAAGTCCACCTATTTTCTATTGATTTCAATAGAAAAACGGCCTTTCACAAACGCGTAGTTCCCTGCCGGATTGCCCTGTGTATTGACGACGGCAATCCCGGACGGGAAAAAAAATGTGCAGTCAATTATTTAGGGACGGATTCACCACCTACAATGATTGGAGAAAGGTGAAACCGTCGGGGAAATCAGTTACAAATACTTCCCACACTAGTGGCACTTATTTGCAACGTTTTCCCAACGTTTTCGGAAAACGTATTTACACGGGAAATCCGATGTAAATTGTTCTGAAAAAAGCCGGTGAACTGCCTTTGGGGGTCTAAAACTCAGGTGAGTACAGGGGGACCCCTGTGGGGATCAAGGGAATTGCATGAAAAAACGGAAACAGGCCATGAGTGGTCTTCCCCCTGCTGTACGTCAATGTATGGAGGGAAAATGAGTCCTCAGACATTAGAACTCACCGGAGAGAAGTAGATCACGGTAATACGAGGGCCTACAGTAACCTGTGTTTTGACCAGCAGGTTTTTGGGGAGCACAGATGTACCATATACCACGGGGGTGCTAGTCCAGAGAAATTAGGGATGTAGTAGGGGTGTAAAAAGGAGGAGATGGTCCCGTGAGGACCAGAGGGGCTTGTGACATAGAGAAGTTTAGGTCGAATTTTATTCTCAGACAAAAAAGGGGTAGGTTGGGCTCGGTGCGCCCCCAAATGGCCCCCGGGGGATAGAAACCCTGACAGGGGTTTCTGTCATTTCAGCTTCTGGGGACATTTTTGGTTGCTGGGACTAACCAGGTGCCTTTTTGCTGATGTGAACCCACGATAGGAAAACTTTCCCCCGTGGGAAATGCCAGGGTAACCGGGGGATGGAAGAAGACTACAAACCGGATACGCTGGGATTGGGATTTTCACTAGTAACCCGTGAAGGTCAGCATGCGGTGAAAGGTGTAACATCTGGTGCAGAGCGGCATGGGTTTTTACTCTAAGTAATGGCAGTAAAAAATTGGTTTTTCCCAAAATGTGCTGATGCTGGTGGGGAGCCCCCAAAAAAGAGTGGGTGTGGGGGAATTTCATCTCTGCCCCCGAAAAATTAAGGAAGATTTGCCCCAAAGTAGGAGCTTTTTATCCCGAGGGGTGATGACACAAAGGGGAAAAAGACCAAAGCCTTTTCGAGGGGAGGATGTGCCGAGTACGTGGCAGTTGCAGGTCTCTGCCACTAGTGGAATTCACGGGTACCTAACAAACGTGCCACCAATGTCTGGGTTCGGTGGGGGAAGGGGAAATTTCGGTGTCAGTGAAAAGGTTATGACACATGTAAAAGGCTGCCTTGACCCGGGATGGGTCTCCTTTCCCGGGGCGGTCGTAGCGTTGGGGGGGAGGGCCGTCCCCACTTCCAGGGCCCGGTTTTTGGGCCAATCCTGTAGGCTATAAGAGGCCCCCACACAGTTGATCAAGGGGGGCGTGGTCTCTGTGGTAGGCAGCAGAGAGCCCAGGAGGCTCGGCCCCGGGGGCTTAGGAAACCCTGACTGGGACTGGGAGTGAGGATGTAAATGGCATTAGGTCCGAAACGGTAAGAGGGAGCTCTCGTTTAGTTTGTGGCCAGACGCCCAGGATTTTTGTTTTTTATGTTTTTCCAATCTGTATAAAACCTGTGCCTCAATAAAGCTGGTGGAGGCCTTTATAAAATGACAAACCTGTGTCTGAGTGCCATTCCGCCTACGAAAGATGGCGATCCAGGAGCGAAATACCCCCAGGACGGCCCAGGAGGGTGCCCAGATGGGCGCCCAGATGTGAGTGGAGTGTCACTATATATATATAATATATATATATAATATATATATAAATATATAATATATTATACTATATATATATATATATACACCACTACCAGCGGCACACGACTGCAAAAAGGGCAATACATCACGTCCCGGCCACTGCGCGCGTACCCACTGTTTAGAGCGTGTGCGCGACGGCTGGACTGGATTTAAAGGGCCAGCGCACCATTAATTAGTTATTGACAGCCGCTGGTCCTATATAAGGAATAGGCCCCCAGCACTCTCTGCCAGATTGTTGGTGTGTGTACCTTGTCTTTAGAGAGTGTTGGAGTCCGTTTTGATTACCTGTGTACCAGTCCGTTCCGCTACGTTTCCTGAACTTGCCTGTTTGCCGCCTGCCCTGACCGTCTGCCTATCTCTGACCATGAACCTCTGCCGCCTGCCCTGACCTTCTGCTTGTCCCCGACTACGCCTCTGGATTATGATTTTGTACCATGCCGTACCCCGGCCGCCATCGCAAGCAAGTCACGTCAGGGGTAGCGACCTGGTAGCCTCACGCTGCAGCAAGTCACTCCCGCTTTGCGGCGGGCTCTGGTGAAAACCGGGGGGCTACTTAGACTCCTCTCCCTGGCGTGGCTTAACTATCATCGCTTGCAATGGTCCAGCAAATCCACCGAACCCTCACAAGTACCTTTTACTTTCATTATCCCCTGCGTAAGCGACAGGAAGAAATGACACAACACCGCGCAGTATGCGTTGGGGAAAACAGAGGGTAATCATAGCGCAATAACACCCCAAAGTATGAACTTAAAAAATGCAACGTGAAGATACCATAATGATGATTGGTGTTTTAAAGGAGATAACACTATCATTTATTATCAATTATGATGCTGTATAAAAAACAATTGCTCTCTATGGCACGGCTGATAAATGTAAATGCTGCTGGTAAAATTTATCTATGGCATTACTATCTAGTGCACAGACAGAGTTAGTATATTGCATCTACATACATAGATAAGCTCTCCTTCAAAAAATAATAAAATACTGTGACCAAGTCCGTCATACATTGAATGAATGACACCAGCAGAACATCGGTGAATATTACCGCCATTCCACTAAATGAATGTGACCTCTATACAGTTACTAAATAATACCACTATACTGCTGCTGGACAATATTACTGTACCATGTATGACATATCAGCTATAATACCATCAGTTACTAAATACCACCAACAAACTGTATATAAAAAGACTACCATACAGGGACTGAGAAATACCTGCAGACTGTTGATGAATAAAAACACGGTAATTAAATACCAAAAATGGGCAGCATACTTTTAGTGAATATCACCACCATGCGGAAACTGTATGAAGTGGTCATATAGTGATCAGACAGCGCACAGGCAATCTGCAGTCCTATCATATTGCAGACTGAGAAAATGTACAGATAAAACACAGTAAGGCTATGTTCACACGGCTTAAAATTGGACATATTTCAGTCCGTAATTACGCGCCGGAGTGCGCAAATTACGGGCTGAAAACGTCCCAGTCATTACGGTAATCCGCAGTTCTCATAGAGAACTATGGATTACGTCTCCTCTCCCTACTCGGCGAATACGCCGAGGGGGGAGATAATTGACATGTGAATTACTAGCGGCGTATACGCACCGCTGGTAATGCAAGTCTATGGGCCGACGAGGTGACGCCCAACCCCCCCCCCCTCCGCTCCCGCCCCCCCCGGCCACTCGCCGTAATTGCGGGCGTAATTACATCCCTCAATAAAGCCGTGTGAACCTAGCCTAAAAGGTAGAATAAACAATTAAATATAGTGACTCACAGGTGAAGCCTCTGACAGGAGTTGTTAAATTTTCCCCCATTTTCTCCATCTGGCCCGGACCGCGATAACCTCTTCCAGTTATAACTCACCTATGCAGAGTCTGATGCACAGCCACCACTGACTCCCATGTTTTCCCAGCAGATCCTCATCCTTACACTAGGACTTCTACAATCATATTATGTAGAGGGAACAAAGCACCCACCAGGTACCCACTTGCAGGGATTTTTGTTAAAATGGCGTTATTTTTTTCCTCAGTGCATAGCACTTTTATTTTTTTGCCTTCATACATGAGGACTTATTTTTTTGCGGAACAAGATGTACTTTGTAATGTTAATTGGCAATATGAAAAAAACAGAATTGCACAATGTTTAGGGGTGAGGAGTTGTTGTTATGGACTTCGCAGTCCAGTATAAATGATCTATTATCTGTAGGTTGGTATGTAGTAGTACTTTTAAAATGACAAAAATGCTTTTTTTTCATATATGCACTGCAGCACCATTTTCTGCAATCAATTACTTTTTTATTTTTCCACCTATGGACCTGGGTGAGTTCTTATTTTTTTACAAGTGTAGTTTTTATGGGTACCATTATGGGATACCCATGACGTGATTATTCATTAAATAATGTACACCAACAATGCCTAATCATCATGGTGGGTGACATCTTAACATAAGAAATGCTGCAATATTTTTTCTGTCACTTTTGGTGGAATCTGTGCAAGAGGCTCAGTATGGAACCTATGATGCAGACGTGAACCCTGCCTAAGACCAGGTTTACACTTACCTGTGTGCACCACTATATGTCTGCTGTGAGAAGTACGCGCTGAGCAGCACATACTTCCCACAGTGCTCTAGCCCGTCCACATTCAGTCTCATATTCCCTGGCGCTTAAGTGCCAGAAAGAAGTGACATGTCACTTCTTTTTACTGGTGCAAAGTATGTGCCTGGGAATATGCTGTGAAATAGCATTCAGTGACAGCTTTGATTTACTGTGGGGTGTATTTTGGGCGCATTGCAGTGCAATTACGCCCCGAAGTACCCCCTGCAAATACATCATGTGAACATACCATAAGGCTTTGAGGTGTTAGGGTATGTTCACATGGCGTATCGGGGCGTGTACTGTATGTGCCGTAATACGCCATGTGTTTTAGAAGTACACGCTGTCCAGCGCTTACCCCTAAAGCACTGGGGGCCGGCCCCATTCACTGTCATTGGCAGCGGTGTGTAAGCGTCACGAAGAAGTGACAAGTCACTTCTCTCCCCGGGCGTACAATATGATCGCCGGGGGAGACGAGACATAACTCATAGCTCTCTATGAGAGCTATGAATTACAGTAATTGCGGTGCGCATTTCCCACATATTTAAGCGCAATTACGCCACAATTACGCCGTGTGAACATGGGTATGTTCACCCTTAAAGGGGTTTTGCCACAAAGTAAAATTGACGTGGGAAGCTTGTAAATTAAATAATAACATTTTCACCATTCATTATTATTACAAATTCTGGACCGTTTTTGTTTTAGCTGCCCTTTTAGTTAGCCATTGTTTACAGCTCGTCTCCAGGGGATACGACCTGGGCTGAGAGCTCCTCAGTCCTGGTCGCACATGCCCAGACATAACCTCTTCTCTCAGACAGCTACTGAGTGTTCAAACCCCAGGTGCTGTCATTCTGCTCCTGTCCTCTGTGCTCCTTATTAATTAGTCAAACAGTGCAAATAAATTAAAAAAGAAACCTCAATCAGATATGTGCATTGATAAAGAGAAAATCCACAGGTTTGGTTCCTGCAGGGATTTGAACCTAGACCCCTTGTGTCGGGAGGTAAAAAGCATTACCTCTAAGCTACAGTGTAGCTACTTGTACCTCAGTACATAAACAAACCTTTCTTTGACTAGAGAGAGGAAAGGCCTGGTGATGTCATCCTGCTGGGTTACATGATCTGCAATTCAAAAAAATCACACACGCCCCCTTCTGAGCACACAGAGCTGAAGAGCTGGATGCAGGAGGTATGAGATGAGATTGTGGCAAAACCCCTTTAAGCAAACAGGTTGTTTCAAGAAGCAGTGGGCAGCCCCGTCTCTCCTGATAGGTGTATAATATAAAGTGTTATAAAGTGTGTAAAGCACTTACACAGGACTTCACAGGTAGCCTTTAAGGGGATCTGATAGAGTTGGAGTGACCCTTCCTTAGGAGAGAGCTGCACCTGGCAAGAGTCATTATCAGCAGCAAACAAACAGTCCTGCTGCTCACATCAGCTCCCTCCATGTTCTGCTATGAGGAGGGGGGGGGGACTTTCATTATCTCCCTCTGTGTGTGACTGGTCTGTGGTTCCTGCACATCCCCTGTCTCTCACCTTCTCCTCTCCATCTCATGAACCTGCAATGTGGGCAGAGTATGTAAACTACTTACACACAGACGATGTGACAGGGAATTGAGATGCTGCTTCCTCTCTGCTGCAGGGAGGAGGTGAGCATGCAGTGGGCTCTATCATGTAAGTGGAGCAGCAGAGCAAAGTCCTGTTGTCCCAATGACCGCTCACCTCTCCCTGCAAATCTTTTCCTCTCTCTCTCGTTGCTTCTTGCTTTCCTCCCCTTTTTAATGCTGTCGCCCAGCCTAAGAAACAGTACTGCTTCTGTTTTCACTAGGCAGGGTAGGTGTATGTCCTGGAGGGCCCCCTGTGCTCATGGGGCCTCCGGGCAACCGCCTACCCTGCCCTATGGAAGAGACGGCCCTGGCCTGAACTGTGGCTGCTGCGAAGGCCTTACAGAAAGTGGTATCCTTAGAACCATTGCATAAACAGACCCTCTCTAAGACAATTTTACTGAATCTCTTAGTGGCTCAGCTTGAAGTAAGTAATCTCTCTGAAGCCTCTTGGGGCAAACTTCTACAACTCTGTCATAGTAAATTCTATGATTATGGGAATAAGAGCGGGCGCCTTTTGGCAAGAACCACAAAAGAAAAAATGGTGCAATCTTTCATTCCTAGTGTAAAGACGCACACAATACAGGCAGTGTATACCATTCCTTAGCATTACTAAAGAATTTACCTCTAAGATATGCCATCTTACCACCATTCAACCATCATCTTCTCAACCTATGCCCCCACCTTCCTCTCCTTTTCAGGCACTCCCGACTAAATCTATACAGGCAATGGAAGAGCCCTTCTCCATAAAGAACAGGAATGCAGTAATTAAATGATGGGAGAGCGACCCGGGCTTCTTGGCTTTTACAGAGGTAAAAATCTTTTAAGATACCCTAAGCCCTCACCCTCTCTTCTTCTCCAATTTTGCTTATAGCGTTTAACAACATCTCAGCCTCCTCCCTGTTTGCCATAGGATCATCCATAGCTGATAATCATGGTTTCCTCTCTACCCTATATGCCTTAAGGACCCTCAGGCCTGCGGGAAAAAACAGACTCCATTTCTCTCTTCCATGGGTCATTACCATATCAATTATCCAATAGAATATTTTTTTACCTGACGTCTTTAGATTTTTTTATTTTTATGAAGTACAACTTTAATTAATTACAAATAATTTTTTTTTAATTTTTTTACTACTTCACTCATTTACTTTTCAAAATGTATCAGAAAAAGCTCGCCAAAAATAATAGAGTGCTCAGGAAAATCCTAAAAACCCAAAAAAAACAACACACAACACACGGGCACTCCCAACAGCACCCGTAGCCGTCAGACCCCTAAAACCACCGCCCTTACCCTCTATCCTCAATACCCAATATAAGAGACCCGCCTCCACAGAAACAAACCACAAAAGTAAAAGGTGCACCCAGCCCCTAGCCCCCCAAACTCATACCCCCAAGGAACCCCCCCCTACAGAAAACCCCAAGGAGCACCCCATGCCAGATAGCGAACCTATGTTGTTCATAGGTAGTAAATGATCCAGTAATTCCCTTATTGGGAACATCAAAATTATTAACTATTTTATTAAATACACCCCTTAAGGACCTAGCCTTATTATGATGTTGACAATAGACATGTCGATTATTCCTCCTTGCCATCCCAAAGCCATAACTTGTTTTATTTTTTCCTTCCACTACATAGACCTATGAGGGACTTTTATTTTGCAGGACAAGATGTACATTCTTATGGTGTATTCATCTAAACTATAGAATATACTTGGGGAATGTCAAAAAAATTCCAAGTGGGACAAAATGTGAAAAAAAACCAATACTTATCGCCATGCTTTGCAGGCGTTTTGCTTTAAACGAAGACGGCGTTCAGTTCTTCTGGTAAATAATAATGAGTTTTCTGTATCTCTACAGGTTGATACGCATCTGCAAATACCAACATGTAGGGTTTCGTCATTTTTTTGGTACGTAAAAAAAAATTCCAAACATTTTTCATCTTTTGAAATTTTTGCGCTGCGCGCCATTTGGATGCGACCAATAACTTTTTTGACAAACACCTTACGATGTCATGAGGGGCATTTTTTAGTTGGTTGAAGTGTACTTTTTATTGCTAGCCAGAATTGGAATCATCAAACTTAAAGATACCTTTTATTCCAATTTTTTTAAGCCTGTGTAAATGACCCAAAAGCGCAATATTAGCCGTTTGGATATTTTTTTTTTCTCTACGTGTTCAGCGTACGATAAATGATGTTATATTTGTATAGATCGGAGCACTTATTTTGGATGCCCAAATACTAAATATGTGTTAACTTTTTTATTCTTTTATGTTTTTTATTTGTTTAAATGGCGAAAAGGGGGGATTTGAACTTTTACCTATGGAACATTTTTTTTTTTACAACATTAAAATTGTATTGTATATTTTTATAACTTTAACATTGAAGATCCCCCTAGGTGCCTTTCACCACTAGGCGTGATCAATATATACAGCCTAATGCATTGCATAACAATGCATTAGGCTGTAAACCAAGATGTTGGTTTCCCCCCCCCACTACTGCCTGGCACCCGGAAGTGGGCAACCGAGAACAAGGCAGCATTGGAGGCCTTCACAGGGCTTCCCACATTGCCTGTCGCCAGGCATCGGATCCCCGCAGTTACGCTGCGGGGACTCCAATCACAGTGAAGATTGGTGAGCGGCCGACCCCCCACCCCCCTGCACTGTAAACGCCGGGTATTAGCTGCGATTGGCTGCTAATACCTGCCGCAAGCCCTTAGAGACCCTGTGACGTACTGAAACATCCAGGGTCGTTAAAGGGTTAAGCTTTGAATCATCTCAGATTTTATGTTTTAATTTTAGTTTCTTCCTTTTTTCTTTTCAAAATACAACTTTTAATTCAACATCTATAATCCACACAGAAACACAAAAAAACAAAAGACCCGAGAAGTGCCAGAATAAAATACATCTAATCTATCATAACACAACTTGCTCGATCATTTCAACCTGAATTCATTGAACAAATCAACAGAAAAAAGGTGATCATATCCTCCAGCGTGATTCCTAAATAGTCAATCCACCTAAAAATGAATAAAAAACAAGATTACAAGAATCCAATTATTTAAACATCCTAATTATACATGTAATACTTTTTTTATTAAATCACTGAAAACATGTCATTATGAAGTGTAATATGTAAGAATAGTACCAGTATTTATATCCTCCGTCTCAACTAAAATTTGAAACAAATCAAACATTAATAGTATTTATAACTGGCCTTTATAAATCAATTTGTGGTGAAATGAAATCTTGGTCCATAAGCGCTTACTACAATGGCCATTATCCTTTTAAGGTCAAAGAGTATGTACGGCCTGTCAAGGTGTTTGGCTCCACCTGAATAAATAAGTCTGATTTTATTGTAAACTTTTATTTTAAAAATAGTCTGGTTTCTTGGAAAACAAAAAGGGATGAGCGGTCTCTGGACCAGAAGGAACCAAAAATGAAATTAACTTCTTCATTTCACAATCATTGGAGATACATTACCCTACACCAGCACCGAACACCCCCACCAAATATTGTAGCACTACTATTCGCCACCAACTCCCTTTGATAGTTCGTGATAGAGACTACGTTCTTATGTTTCAAGAGTGAACATGTCAGTACTAAAGATGGCGAATTTCACAAAAATTCGGTTACGACTCTTCACTTTTATATATAATCGCCGCCATTTCTCCTCGTACCACAAAAACACGTATCCGAAATACTTCGGGACGAAATCACGTAATCAAAAAACAGATTCTATTTCCAGGCTGCACAGAGCCTGCCGGGTGCTGTCAGAACATCTTGTCCAGCTTAAATATGCAGAGGGGCTTGGTGTGTCTTCATATCCAAGTTTGTTGTTTAGTATGACAACGCACAATGACCAGCCAAACCTCGCACTTGAGAATCGCAACACTATAAAATATCCCCTGGTGCACATAACAGGGACAAAACTTACCAAAAAATCTCATGGGAATGAAGCCTGATAAAGTCAATGCAGCGACAGCTGAAAAAAACAAGCTGAGGGCTCAGGAGGCAACACAGATGACAGAGTGTGTAGGTGACGGCGGCAGCCAACAGCAGCATGAGGTCCAACAGTAGCACAATGACATTCTGGAGTGTGGCAAAAACAGGAGAGAGCCACAGGGTTGCACAATGACAAATGTGGAGTTACGGCAGCAGCCACAGCAAGCAGCATGAAGGTCAGACAGTGCATACAATGACATTCTGGAGGTGGCAAAACAAGTAGGTCCCACAGAGTGGCACAATGACAACAGTGTGTAGGTTACAGGCAGCAGCCACAGCAGCAGCATGAGGTCAGACAGTGGCACAATGACATTCAGGAGAGTGGCAAATACTGAAGTAGGCCACTGAGTGGCACAATGACATAGAGTGGAGGTTGACAGTGGCAGCAGCATGAGTCAGACAGTGGCACAATGAACATTCTGGGAGGTGGCAAAAACTGGAGTAGAGCCACAGAGTGGCACAAGACACAGTGAGTAAGTGAAATGGAGTAGCAGCAGCAAGAGGCCAGACAGTGGCAAAATGAACATTCTGCATTTCTGTGAGTGGCAAAAACTGGAGTAGGCCACAGATGGGCCACAATAACAGACAGTGGAGGTGACAGCGGCAGAGCATGAAGGTCAGACAGTGCACAATGACGATTCTGGATTGGCAAAAACTGGAGTAGGCGCACAGATGGCATAATTACACAGTGGTGGAGGTAAACGGCAGCAGCAGCAGCAAGAGGTCAACAGTGGCACAATGACATTTCTGTGAGGTGGCCAAAACTGAAGTAGGCCACAGAGTGAGCACAATAACATAGAGTGAGGTGACGGCGGCAGCCGTCATGAGTATCAGATCAGTGGCAACAATGACATTCAGGAGGTTGTAAAAACTGAATATGCCACAGATTGGCATAAAGACCCAGTTGTTGGTCGGTACCGGCAGCAGCAGTCATGAGGTCAGACAGTGGCACAAAGACATCTGGAGGGTGGCAAAAACTGGAATAAGGCCACAGAGTGGACAAAGACAAACAGTGTGATAGGATAGGCAAGCAGCCCATCAGCAGCAGATGAGGATCAGACATTGGCACAATGACATACGTGAGGTGGCAAAAAACTGGAGAAGGCCACAGATTGGCACAAGACAAGAGTGAGTGACGGCGGCTGCAGCATGAAGGTCATACATAGCACAATGACATTCTGGAGTTTGGCTAAAACTGGAGAGAGCCACAGAGTGGCACAAGTGTACAGAAGTTGATGTGACGTGGCAGCCGCATGAGGACAGACAGTGGCACCATTGACATTCTGGAGAGGGTAACAACTGGAGTAGAACCACAGAGTGGCCAAATGACAGAGCGTGAGGTGATGTGGCAGCACAGCATGAGTCAGACAGAGCACATGACCTTCTGGAGGTGGCAAAACCTGAGTAGGAGGCCACAGATGTGGCACAATACAGAGATGGAGGTGATGGTGTGACAGCAGCATGAGGTCAGACAGTGGAAAAATGACATTCTGAGGTGGCAAAAACTTGAGTAGCCACAGAGGACACAATGACCACAATGTGGAGGTAACGGCAGCAGCAGCAAAGGTCAGACAGTGGCCCAATGACATTCCTGTGAGGTAGTCAAAAAACCTGGAGATAGGCCCACAGAGTGCTCAATGACAGAGAGTGGAGGTGAACGGTGGGAGCAGCATGAAGGTCAGACATCAAGTGAGCACAATGAAATTCTGGAGGTGGCAAAAACTGAAGTAGCCACAAGTGGAAACAATGACAGAGCGTGGAGGTGTCAGTGCAGCAGCATGAGGTCAGAAACAGTGGCCACAATGACATTCTGGAGGTGGCAAAACTGGAGAAGCCACAAGAGCACAATGACACAGTGTGGAGGTCAAAGGTAGAAGCACAGCAGGAGACCAGACATGCACAATGAACCTTCTTGAGGTTGGCAAAAACTGGAGTAAGGCCAAAGTGGCACAATTACCGTAGAGTGGAGGTGACAGTGGCAGCAGGCAAAGGTCAGACAGTGCACAATGCCATTCTGGAGTGGCAAAAACAGAGTAGGCCACAGAGGGCACAATAACAGACTTTGGAGGTGACCGCGTCCGCAGCAAGAGGTCAGACAGTGCCACAATGACAAATCTGGAGGTGGCAAAACTGGAGTAGCCACAGAGGTGGCATAATGACCAGTGTGGAGTTAAACGGCAGCAGCAGCATGAGGACAGTACAGTGGCACAAATGACATGTCTGGAGGTTGAAACAACTGAAGTAGCCACAGAGTGGCACAATGACAGCGAGTGGAGAGAGACGGCGGCAGCAGGATAAAGATCAGCACAGTGGCACAATGACATTCTGGAGGTGGTAAAAACTGGAGTAGGCCACAGAGTAGCATAATGACAGAGAGTGGAGGTGACGGCAGCAGCAGCATGAGGTCAGACAGTGGGGACAAAGAATTCTGGAGGGGGCAAAAAAATGATAGGCCACAGAGTGGCACAATGACTGAGTGTGGAGGTAACGGGAGCACGGCATGAGGTCAAGAGTTTGGGACAATGACATTCTGGAGGTGGGAAAACAGTATAGGCCCCCAGAGTGGCACAATGACAGAGAGTGGAGGTGACGGTGGCAGCAGCATGAGGTCACAGTGGCAGAATGACATTCTGGAGGTGGCAAAAACTGGAGTAGGCCACAGCGTGGAACAATGTCAGAGAGTGGCGGTGACGGCGACAGTAGCATTTGGTCAGACAGTGGCACAATGACATTCTGGAGGTGGCAAAAACAGGAGCAGGCCACAGAGTGGCACAATGACAGAGAGTGGAGGTGACGGTGGCAGAAGCATGAGGTCAGACAGTGGCAAAATGACATTCTTGAGTTGGCAAAACAGTAGTAAGCCACAGAGTGGCACAGTAACAGAGTGTGGAGGTGACGGTGGCAGCAGTATGAGGTCATACAGTGGCACAATGACATTCTGGAGGTGGCAAAAACTGGAGTAGGCCACAGCGTGGCACAATGACACAGTGTGTAGGTCACGGCAGCAGCAGAATGAGGTCAGACAGTGGCACAATGACATTCTGGAGGTGGCAAAACACTAGTAGGCCACAGAGTGGCACAATGACAGAGAGTTTGGGGGTGACGGTGGCAGCAGCATGAGGTCAGACAAGTGGCACAATGACATTCTGGAGGTGGCAAAAACTGGAGTAGGCCACAGAGTGGTACAATGACAGAGAGTGGAGGTGACGGCGGCAGCAGCATGAGGTCAGAATGTGGCACAATGACATTCTGGATTTGGCTAAATCTGGAGTAGGCCACAGTGTGGCACAATGACAGAGAGTGGAGGTGATGGCGGTAGGAGCAACAGCATGAGGTCAGAGAATGGCACAATGACACAGTGTGGATGTTACGGCACCAGCAACAGCAGCAGCAGCAGCAATGAGGGCAACAGTGGCACAATGACAGAGTGTGGAGGTGGGTGGCAATACCAGTCCCTGGGAAAGATGGTTTTATGGCAGATGGAGAAACTGTCAGCAGATGTGGTGGCACAGGCGGTGGCGGCATCAAAAAATAGTGGCTGAGGCAGGGAGTTTGAACCCAACTCATTCTCACAGTTGAGTGAGGCGTCATGGCTGATGTAGTCTGACGCCTAGGCATTGGTATGTGGAAATCC
>JAODAL010033527.1:0-45453 GCA_025379985.1 Phyllomedusa bahiana
GCCGAAGATGCCCTTTTAAAAATTCTCTACCTAATTTTAAAAAAAATCTTCAATCTCTAATTAACAAAATTTGTAAGGACACAAAAATGTAGAGGTTTCTCTGTGAAAAAATTTAAAATAATTTCGCTGAGCTGTTTGACACAAGCAGAGCGCACGTCCTTCTGCTCTGAGACGCGGGAGGGGACACATGAGGCTAAAACAGGAAACGCTGTTCTATGTAAAACGAAGGTCATGTGATTTTTCCAGCCAATCGTAACCATACACATCCCAGTCATGACGTCGCACACACATCTCACCCTGCTCTATTCTGTGCCGATTTCAACTTTGTCGATAATAATCGCTAAACACTATCCAGGATGTCCTTCACTTCAAAAACATCAGGGGACTCTAGTACCGGAGACGGAGCAGCGCTCTTCTGGGAGAACCGGTTCAAGACCAGAGGCTTTAGGATGGAGACATGGAGTGAACCCATAAATAGGGGAAGCGCCTGGCAATTAGCCAATTACCGGGATGCTGGCCCTTTAAATTTACAAGAACGAGCGCGCGCCCTAGGGAGCGGGCGCACGTGCCTCGGCTGGCAGAGGGCGCGGACGTGACAGGAGCGAGGTCAGGTGAGTCCACAGGGCCGGCGGAACCAGCGCTCGTCCCGCGCCAGCGCCGCCCCCAACCCCGGCGGGCACCGGGGGGGGGGGGGGCGGCCACGGGTGTGCCCGTGGCACGCGGGCCGAGAAGCGGGACCACCCGCTACAGGCACATGGCAGGACAACCATTACAGAGATGTTTTTGCTACCACAGAGATCCCAGAAAAAGCATACTGGTGGGTCCTTGGGCATGGAAGGCCTGGAGCTACATTTTAGCGGGAGAGGCAGAGTGCGATTCATGTTTAATATGAGTAGTCCTGTATACTGTAGGAGCTAAAGGGTGGACCCTAAGGGAGACATGTATGATTGGGTTTTTCACCCTTTTCTGTTGTAAAATGCACCTAAGTGAGCAGTCTACGATGTCTAAGGCGCCTAATGAATGTGTTTGGCGCATTGTTCGTAAAACTCGACACTTTCTAATACGCCTAACATAATGGGACAATCTGGGGACGTTCTGGGGTGTGTCGCACCACACTCGTAATATTAGACACACATATGAATGTGGTTCGGCAAAACTAGGGAAATAATGCTTGAACAGGCAGACCTATTTCTATGTGGTCTGCCTGAGGAGTCGAAGTGGAGATAGATTTGCTGTTAGGGAAAAAAATGTCCAAAATTTCTCAACTTACACCAGTACAATAATAAAAAGTCATTTCTGTTAATGATCAAACTATATAAAATTAAATTACTTAAATGTAATAAAAAATGTGATCATATAAAATGAATATAAAATATATACTATCCCACAAATATAAAAATATCTCCTATAAAATGCATTTAAAATTAATAGAATCGAAAACTAGTTTTACGCTAAATAACCCACTGATGTTGTTGTTCAGATTTTACAATTTTTAATTTTTACTACATTAAATTTGAAATTTATTTTTGCTGCTCTCACCCTTTATTCTACATACAGCAAGAGCCAGCACACCACAGGTCTGGCTGGGATCTGTGGTCCTCCAAGCAGGATCAGTGCCATAGTTTCTATTCACTCACATGCTATTATGACTTTTCTTTTATTTTCAACCTATCTAGAGCCTTTATAGATATTAGGCGCATTACTAATGCGCCTAAGTTCCATAATGCGACAAACACACAGGCGAGGCACGTCGAACTTTAGGCACCATTTATAATTGCACAAAAACCACTTTCATACATTCAGGCGCATTATACACTGAAAACGAGACTCAACAATTCACTTTGAAGCGCCTTCCTTCATACATGTCTCCCTAAGAGTAAACTCTACTGGTGGCCCCAAGAATCAATTCCACTGGTGGGCTTTAAGAATCAACTCTACTGGTGGCCCCAATAATCAATTCCACTGGTGGCCTTTAAGAATCAACTCTACTGGTGGGCCGCAGACACCCCAGTCTAACACTGGTAGAGAGTGTGGAGTAAGGCATAAAATAGTGTTATGTTCTGCTTAAAATATACGGAACTACACTGATCTGTTTTTATGAAGAGGTGAGTAGAAGTTTGGATAGCGGGGCAGCTGTGGATAATGTGTTTTTAGACTTTGCAAAGGCATTTGACACTGTACCGCATAAGCGTTTGTTAGGTAAATTAGAATCCATTGGGTTAGAGATAACAGTGTGTAATTGGATTAAAAACTGGCTGCTGGATCATACTCAGAGAGTGGTCGTAAATGACTCCTACTCTGAGTGGTCCCTGGTTGTGAGTGGTGTGCCGCACTCAAGGGATCAATAGCCCGGTTTTGATTTTTGCAGATGACACCAAGCTATGCAGCGTAGTGCAATCTATGGAAGATGCTCATAAATTGCAAGCAGACCTGGACACACTGAATGCTTGGGCATCCACTTGACAATGTGGATAAATGTAAGGTTCTGCATCTGGGTAGAAATCTGCCGGCATCATATGTCCTAGGGGGAGAAAAACTTGGAGAATCGCTTGTTGAGAAAGTTCTGGGCGTTCTTGTAGATCATAGACTACAGAACAGCATGCAATGTCAATCAGCTGCCTCTAGGGCAAGTAAGATATTGGTGTGTACTAAAAGAGGCATGGACTCAAGGGACAGGGATGTAATTCTACCGCTGTACAAAGCATTGGTGCGACCTCTCTTAGAATATGCTGTTCAGTTCTGGGCCCCAGTTTACAGAAGAGATGTAATGGAGCTAGAGAGAGTGCAAAGACGAGCAACCAAACTTATAAGGGGAATGGAGCATCTTAGTTATCAGAAGAGGTTAGTAGAATTGAACTTATTTAGTCTTGAGAAAAGATGGCTTCGGGGGGACATGATTAATTTATATAAATATATAAATGGTCCCCTCAAAAGTGAAGCCCCCTCAAAAGACAAGGGGACATTCCCTTCGGCTAGAGAAAAAAGGATTCAATCTCCAGAGGAGAATAGCGTTCTTCACTGTAAGAACTGTAAATCTGTGGAATAGCCTGCCTGATGAGCTGGTCACAGCAGGATCTGTAGAGAGTTTCAAGAAAGTCTTTAGATACCTACCTGAAACTAAAGAATATTAATGCGTACGTAGCTATGTAAAATTCTGGATTCTGGCAGGTGGAGGCTCTGGGGTCAGAGATATGACCTCCACTGGAGCAGATTGGTTCTTGCCTTGTGGGTTCCATGGCATGAACCAGTGGTGAGGCTGGGCTTAAAGTCCTTGTCTCTCTCCCTTGCCCACATTTTCCCCACCCTTGGTTGAACTTGATGGACACGTGTCTTCTTTCAACCGTACTATGTAACTATGTAACTGCTATATTAACAGTACAGTGCCCCTTTAAAGTGAAAAAAAGTGTTTTAATTATTCCTTTAATTAATATAATAAATATTTTATCTCCATTTTTAACTGTTTGCTGTTACTTAGGAGCTGGATTTGAAGGTAGTGGGTTGCCTATTCAGATTACATGGCAAGGTTTTATTTATACTTTTATTATATAGTAGACAATCCACTGAACCAAGACCTGAACCCTAAAGACCTTTTGTGAAATTACATAACTTTATTATGAGAAATCTGTGCAATCCCTCTGTTTTTAATGACTTTCTGGCATTCTTCCTCTATAGCCGTGATTAGGTTTACAGCTCTTTTAAATCTCTTTTTAAATGGTACATTAGGCTGCTCAGTTACTGTGAAGACTTTGTTAAAGGATAAAAAGGAAAAATCAATATCAAATAATTCAAAGACTGTTACCCTGAGCGCTTGGCCAGGCACTTGGGAGTTTATGGATAGGTTTCAAGATTCCAGTTGATATAGCATACATGATCCAGAGACTCTGAAAGCCCTTACTACTGTACAATACAAATGGAAAGGGATAAGTGCACATTGTGCTCGTTTCTAGAGTCTAATGACTCTCACTTTCTAAAGATATTTAGTTTGACACTCAATACTTATTGAAAATTACACTTTTAATAAATGTTTAGAATGATGCTAAAAGTAAATGATTCTCTAACATGATTAAAATTACATTTACAGTCAGGATGACAAAGAAGCTACATAAGCCCCCCAATCAATTAAATTCTATTCAAACCTCTTAGTACAGTTTTGCTGGCAACATATCCACTTTTCCAGTCTGTAAAGGAAAATGAAGCAATTCAAGTTGTGATGTTGTTCAAGAGCATGTAGTTGCTCTACGGCCTTTTTAACTCTAATTCCCTGTAATTAAACAATGTTACCATATTACACTACAATACCATATGTAAAAGCTAAGCCGAAATTGTTGTATGATATCTAGAGATGGGCGAATTTCTCAAAAATTCGACTCGCCGACTTCGCAGAATTTTCCGACAAAATTTGTTTCGGTCCGAATTACTTCGGGACGAATTGCATTAAAAAACAGCTATTTCCATGCTGCACAAAGCCTGTAGGGTGCTGTAAAACGTTGTGCCATGCTTAAATATGCAGAGGGCGCTTAGTTTGGTCTTCATACAATGCTGTTTTTTAGTATGAAACGCACATGACTGCTGCCGCTCTTAGAATCGCTTCACTCTAAAATTCCCTGGGCACTTATGGGGGCAAAATGAACCAAAAAACTGAAGCAGGAATGCAGCCTGATAAGTCATGGGCAGAACAGCTGGAAAAAAAAACAAGCTGAGGGTTACGATCCTACCATAGCGTCAAAACAAAAGTAGTAGGTTCCCGGAGCCACCACAGATCCCCAGCACAGTAGGGGACGTCACAGCAGGAGTCACCCTGCGAGGCCACAGCAACCAGTGTCATCTCCGGCCAAGTGTTGAACACACACTAGGTCATACCTTTCTCCCAGATGACATCTGACAACCCAGCCAAGGTCGGGGGGTTTGTCACACACAACCCCTCGTTGGCATGGCCCAGGAGCGGGGTGAGGGGGCTCTCCCTGTTTTTCAACCCACCTCTGTCCCATTTGCTTCCCATACCCAGAAACTACTATGTGTGTGGCCTCTGCGCCACTATACAGTGAGGACCAACTATTTGAGGACAATGGGCAGCAAAGAGGTGGGGAAGACATCCGCTGCTTTTTGCAGAAGCGGGCAAATAGTGATGAGGGGAGTTGCAATGGGGGGTTATGTTGCGAGCGGTCAGGCTTTGTACAGCGACACCGTTGGGGAAGGAAAGGCGGTGACAGGCAAACACTAATCGTTTGTACCCGGGATCGCACATGGGAGCCGGGAGAAGCAGGCGAGGCTGGGACAAGTTTTTCTGGTGCCCTAGTTAAACAAGGCATAAAGTGCTCCCCAAATGGAAAATTCAGTCCACTCATTGCCTCCTTGTGCCCCCTTTTCTCCCTGGGATGTAGTGGTGCCCTATGTGGACGCCTACCCTTGACTAACCATTGTCCCGGCCCTGGAAGCATTCCATTATCTCTACATTAAGTTTTAGGAGATGGGAGGAGAAGAAGGAGGCTTTGGACGACAGACAATCTGGGATCTTGGACGGTAGAGAGTTTATGTCTGGACCGGAGATGTAAAGTTGGGTGTCATCAGCATACTAGTGGTTTTGAAAGCCATGTGATGCTATCAGCTGACCCAGACCAACAGTGTACAAGGGTTCATCATTATCATAGGGAGAAGAGAGCAGCAGCATGCGTTGTCAGGCAGTGGCTCACCCCGTAAGTCGGTGTGTGGCCGGGAGTCAGCAGGGTGGGCAGCAGTGCGAGGTTGGGAGCCAAAGGGCCCATGATTTAGACCACCCACTTTGCAGGTACCAGAAAGTAGCGGACAGGGGCTCACCGGGTCAGCGGCGGTAACAGTCAGTCAGTGCGGACCTTTGGTGGTAAAATCACCTACTTGGCGGTGTGCCAGTTTTTGGACACAAGAGGAGGGTTGAACATAACTATATGTAGAATCTTTGGGCAGAAAGTAAAGCATGACCAGGGACCTAACAATCTCACCACCACGGCCCTGCATCAACATCATGCAGTGTCACCATATGTGTTTCAGATGTGGTGGTCCATCCTGTCCCAACAGCTGTAGCCCCCAGTGGCACGCCTCCCATTACAGGCAGTCAAGGCTTCACCACCATTGCCGAAGACAACCCCCCTTTGTCTATCACATCATATACCGGTCCAGATACTCCTGATCCTCGGCACTCATGGTGCCAGCAGTCGTTCACCGATACGATTGCCAAGAGACAGAAGTATGCATCTAGCCATCCATAATTGCAGAAGCTGCCCGTGCTCCTGTCCCAAGTTGGGGGTACTGCAGCCCCTCCCTTTTCAAGTGGTGGACTCTGCACCATTCAAAGAACTGGCCAGGAAACTTGGCATTCACTTCAGCCATTGTAACGAAAAGGGTAGTGGCTCCTCTGGACCACCGCAAGCGGTGGTAGCTGCCACGTCAGGGAGCTGGGTCTAAGTAGGTCCCAGTTATCACCAGAGCCCACCGCAAGACAGGTTGGACTTTCTGCGGTGGGAGTCCTACCAGGTCGTCCCCCGGGCCCGCGACTAGCTTGAGGTGGCAGCCGGGCGCAGCGAAGTACAGAATCGTAAGATGAAACTGTATTCAAAGGTCAGGCCAACAGGCCAGGGCGGGCCCGGGTGGAGATTAAAGGGTAGGTTTAATGTAGCAGAAAGGTCGGGTACACGGGCAGACAGGAAACTGATGAACAGGTGGAAATTGTGAACAGGAAAAAATATATTAACAGGGGGAAAATTATTGAACAGGGGGAAATTGATGAACAAGAAAAATTTTTATGAACAGGGGGAAATTAAATGAAAAAGGGAATAATATATTAACAGGGGGAAATTGATAAAACAAAAATTTAAATATTTTAAACAGAGGGAAATTATTGAACAGGGGGAAATTGATGAACAAGAATAAATATATTAACAGGAGGAAATTGAATGAACGGGAAATAAATATATTAATAGGGGGAAATTTTTGAACAAGGGGAAAAATTGATGAACAAGAATAAATATATTAACAGGGTGTAAATTGAAAAACAAGAATAAATATATTAACAGGGGGAAATTATTGAAAAAGAAAAAGGGCCCATTAACGATTTTTGATGATCCAAGAGGACAGGATGATTCCCTGGGCGACAAAGTCACACACGGAGGAAACGCTCAATCAGGTTGTTCAAGTCTTACACCCATCTGAAGCATTCTAAAAGGGCCAGGAAACTTTGCATGCACTTCAGCTTTTTCTTACACCCCCAATCACACCCCCCTTTAAAGCTGCAGCGGCACACCCGGCCTCCCCACATAGGCTGATATGTGACACTTCCAAACAGTGGAATTCCAGCTCCATAAAGTTGGAAAGACTTTATGGGAAAAGAGAAAGGCTATTAATGGTTTATTGATGATCCAAGCGGACAGGAGTATACCCCTGTGTAATTTTAATGTCGGGGCCAGTGGCAGCTCATGCGTGACACCCGCCGTTTGCTCAGGCCCTTTCATGCGGACATGCATTATTTGGCCCGTCGCAGGACTTTCAGGATGAATAACGTCATTTCACTGCTTCATGTTGGTCACGGAAAGCCGGTAGTGGATCCACTGGACCATGCAAGCGATGCCAATAGCCACGCCAGGGAGCGGGATATAAGAGGTCCCGGTTTTCACCAGAGCCTGCCACAAAGCGGGAGGGACTTGCTGCGGCGGGAGTCTACCAGGTCACTAACCCTGGCGCGACTAGCTTGCGGTGGCAGCAGAGGCTCAACAAGTCCCAAACGTAAGACGAAACTCGTAGTCAAAGGTTTAGGCCAAAGGTCCCGCGGCAGGAGGGAGATTCGAGGTCAGGTAACGTAGCAGAAAGGTCGGGTACACGGGCGGAAAAGGAACTGATGAAAAAGGTGGAAATTGATGAAAAGGAATAAATATATTTTAAAGGGGGAAATTGATGAACAGGTAACAGGGGAGGGACTTCCCTTTTTCCACCGTTAACAGGGGAGGGCCTCCCCTTTTTCCACCGTTAACAAGGGAGGGCCTCCCCTTTTTCCACCATTAACAGGGGAGGGCCTGCCCTTTTTCCACCATTAACAGGGGAGGGCCTCCACTTTTTTCCACCGTTTACAGGGGAGGGCCTCCCATTTTTCCACCCTTTAAAAGGGGAGGGCCTCCCCTTTTTCCACGTTAAAGGGGGGCCCCCTTTTTCCACCTTAACAGGGGGTGCCTCCCCTTTTCCCCGTTAACAGGGGAGGGCCTCCCCTTTTTCCACCTTAACAGGGGAGAGCCTCCCCTTTTTCCCCGTTTAACAGGGGAGGGCCTCCCTTTTTCAGCAAAACCAGTTTTGCAGCATTTTCTTTTGCTTCTTTTTTGTTCTGTCCCTTTCCCGTTTTGTACTGAATTCAACCAAACAATGGCCAAGAATGCAAAATTAGCACCTAAAACATTCCCTGTAGTTATGGTCTCCCTTTAGTTCAAGTTCCTATTTCTGCATTTGAAAAAAACTGTTGTAATGCAGAAACTGGATTAAACCACCACGTTTATACTTCATGAGTGTTTGATTGTCATGCTGTCCTCCTCAACGGTCTTGGTAGCAGAGGGCTTACCGCTCACCAAAAAACTCCCATGCCACTCTCCACATCAATACCCGCAAGAAGCAGGGGTTGTCTGCCCCACCTCTTCTTTGCCAAGTAGGGCTAACTTTCCTCAAATTGTTCCTCCTCGCTGTATAATGGTGCTGAGCCAAGACCACATAGTAGATCTCTGGCTGAGGGAACCAGATGGGACAGTGGCGGGTTGAGGACAGGTGAGGGCCGCTGACCCGCTCCCGGGCCATGCCAACTAAGGGTTGTGTCTGACGTTCCCACCAACTCTTGGCTGGGTTGTCAGATGTCATCTGGGAGGAAGTGGGATTTACCTAGTCAACCAATCAAGAACCATTGGGTTGCTGAACAACACACGGCCGTTAGATGACACCGACAGTTCTGGCCTCACCGAGTGACCCCTACTGTGAAGTCCCCTTGCTGTGCTGTGACCTGTGCCTGCTCCAGGAATGTTTGTGCCACTGCCACTCGCATGTGAAGAGCCTGCCACCTCTCGGGCTGACATACTGTTTGTTCTAAAATGTCCCGACTCTGTTTAATGAGATATCTGTATATGATAAATACACAACCCTGCATTTGACTCCAAACGAACCCACTAACAAGCTTGGGTAACCCTTGGATTTAAATTGCGCTCCACAAAGGGCCCAGGAAAAATTGTACTTGTATGTGCCGTTTAAAAATAATGTGTATTTTACTGAATATAAAAGCAAAACAGGCTTAAATTTAAAACCTTGGGATATGAATTTATGCTACAGCCAAAATTTTCTTCTTTGGCGTTGAAAAACAACGTTTCTTTTACTGAGTACAACTGCAGAAAATACTTAAAGGGGGGTTCTCACTACGAAGATTATAGTTGAAAATGGGGGGCCCAAAAATCAAAGGGGATGTACGTCCTTGGTTACTATTGGCAAAGTGCTAGGGTTTTTTAGAGAACGGACTGGTTTACATTTTGCTTAGCAACGGTGTTTGTTTACTGGTCGGGAAGCATTTGTCCTGCCCAGGTCGTGCACATGCAAAGGAAAGGCAGTTAAGAGAAGGGGCAGGGATGTGTGTATTGGCAGGCAAGGAGGAGAAGCAGTGAAGAGGATATAATACACACAACCCCCCTGCATGTCCTCTCACTGCTTCTCCTCCTTGCCAATACATACATCCCTGCCCCTCCTTCACTGCCTTTCCTTTGCAGGGTGCACGACCTGGGCAGGCAGAATGCTTCCCTGACCAGTAAACAAACACCGTTGCTAAGCACATGTAAACCACCCTCGTTCTCTAAAACCTTTAGCACTTTGCCAATAGTAACAAGGGACGTACATCCTTAGATTTTTGGCCCCCACATTTTCAACTATGATCTTCATAGTGAGACAACCCCTTTAAGTTAACCCTTGGATGTCAATTGCGCAAAAGAACTGTGCTGCCAAAAACTAACAGCTTTGTAGCGTGTTACAGCGGCCTGTATTTTCTGGAGCACAACAGCTGAATAGCTCGTAATTAACCTTCAGATATGAATTATGCTACAGCCAAAATTTCTTCTTGGCGTTGAAAAAAAACGTTTCTTTTACTGAGTACAACTGCAGAAAAATACTTAAGTTAACCTTTGGATGTAAATTGCGCAAAAGAAATGTGCTGCCAAAAATTACCAGCTTTGTAGCGTGTTAAAACAGCGTGTATTTTACGGAGCACAGTAGCAGAATAACTCATAATTAACCTTCGGATATGAATTATGCTACAGCCAAAATTTCTTCTTTGGCATTGAAAAACAAAATTTCTTTTACTGAGTACAACTGCAGAAAAATACTTAGTTAACCCCTTTGGGTGTAAATTGCGCAAAAAAATGTGCTGCCAACAATTACCAGCTTTGTAGCGTGTTAAAAACGCCGTGTATTTTAAGGATACACAAACAACAGAAAAACTCGAAATTAACCTTCGGATAGGAATTATGCTACAGCCAAAATTTCTTCTTTGGCGTTGAAAAACAGCGTTTCTTTTACTGAGTACAACTGCAGAAAAATACTTTGTTAACCCTTGGGATGTAATTGCGCAAAAGAAATGTGATGCAAAAATTATCCCGCTTTGTAGCGTGTTTAAAACGGGTGTATTTTTTTCGGAACCCAAAAAAACAGAAAAACTCGTAATTAACCTTCGGATATGAATTATGCTACAGCCAAAATTTCTTCTTTGGCGTTGAAAAACAGTGTTTCATTTAGTGACTACAACAGCAGAGAAACGCTGAATTAACCCCTGGATCTAAATTGCGCAAAAGAAATGAGCAGCCAAAAATTAAGTGGTATTTGGATTGTAAAAAAAGCTTTTTCTTTAACTGAATACAACAGCAACAGGTTTAATCTCCCCTTTGGGTATTCAATGTTGTTCAAGAACTGAGCAGATAGCTTTAAAAGTATTTTGCAGCTGCACTGGACGCACACTGGACTTCAATTCCAATACCCCACAGAATCAGAATTAGACGTTAAGAGAAGCAGTTTTCTGAGACAAGCTGTGACACCCCCAAAAATCGCTGTATAAAAGTTAGTTCTTTAGTATGAGATATCATCATCATCAGCAGCAGCAGCAGCTTCCCTACACAGCGCAGTGAGAGCAGTGTGAGGAGCGAGCATGGAGTCCGGACTTATATAGTGCGGTGACGTCACAGAATCCCGCCGGTCTCTGATTGGCTTAATCTCTGCACATGTCATTTTAGGTTACTCCTTTCTTCCTCACAGACTTTTTTGCCCCATGTAACGCCATGTGCTCGCAGCCATTTTATCAATTAAAAACACGCTTCAATCCCGCGAATCACCCCAAACTTCGACTTCGTTTAGAATCTAAGTTTTCATGAAATTCTAAACGAATTCCACTTCGTTAGAATCGATTCGCTATCTCTAATGATATCCACTTTTTGGGAAACACGACTACCAGGGACAGGAATACGTTCAATTCAGAGGATATAGCTGCACATTTTTTGCGGGGAATACTTTGGAGCGTAATTGCTCTGCAATATGCCCGAAGTATGCCCCTCAGATACGGTAAAATCATAGTAATCATTGAGTACTATGATTTTCTGATGTATTCCCCAGAGAAAGTGAAAGTCACTGTTGAAAGTACACACTGGCCAGTAAATCCTTCAAACAGCAGGCGTATATTGACGCACACAAGTACGTGCTGCTATACACCATCTAAACATACCCTTTCAATGCCCCTTAATATTGTAGTATAGCAGCAGTTATTTACTAATTGCCCTTTGTACAGCCAGGACTTCTTCATCCATGACAATGCTGTTGCTACCCTCTGCTTTGCTATGTACTGTGTTAGATTCAGGTTGGGTCAATTTGGCCTGACTTGAATTCTGCCAGAGATTATGGGAAAATCATACTAATCAAACCAATGGTCAGCTTACCAATCAGCAGGGAAGAGGAAGCTCTGACTAGCCCAAACCAAATCCAAAGTGCAACACTACTAACAACCTGTTTAGGTCTAAAACTCCCTTTTTTGCCCATAGGTTACTATGGGCAAAAGAGTGAGTTTTAGACCTAAACAGTTTCATACATGTGGCCCTAAGAGTCTGTCTTCTACGATTCCCACCATTTGCAAGAATGAAAGACCCCAATGCCTGGTGCTATGCTTGGGCCATTGCTATTAAAAAGCAGTGGGACTATCAGTAGCAGCTGAGTGCCCACATTTGACTGTTTTCAATATTCTCTTCAATTCAGTCTAATAAATATTATATACAAAATAAGGCTATGCCTCCACTGCACACATTTTCAGTCATTTTTTTCAGCTTTTTGTTTTTTCTTAAACCGCTGAAGAAATAACTGAAAACAGATCCCATAGACTTTAAAACTAGGAAAGTTCTGTTGTCTCCACAGAACGTTTTTTTTCTGCTCATTTTTGCTGCTGGTCCTTTTTTTGTAACATGTTGCAAAAATGACAGAGCAGGGCAGAAAATGTACTAATGAAGTCTCTGTAAACCGCTGGACGTTTTTTGGCGCGGTTTTTGGACGTTTCTGCTGAAAAGTTGCCCAGGTATTTAACAGGGTGTATGGATTTTGCATACATTAAAAACTGCCAAAAATAGCCCAAAACAGCCCAAAAAGCACAGCAAAACACTGAAAACAACCCAAAAAACTTGTCGGAAACCCAGCTGCTTTGGACAAAAAACTGAAAATTAGAGCAGTTTTTAGGTTTTGGTTTTCGATGAGTTTTTTTTTGTCCTATGCTGTGTAGACCTATCCTAATAATACATGGGAGGAAAAAGATAAGAAAGTGGAAGGGACTATGGGAAGAGTTAGGACTTGTTGATCTACCTTCCATTTTTTATGAGCCCATACCAGAAGCTTCTATGCTTAACACACTATTGCTTACAGGTCACTGACCAACGTCTTGCCCACTTTCTAGAAAAACAAATGGCCACATGTTGCTGATAAATTTAAGAATAGATTTGTATGCAAAATACCAGAAGTATAATTTCTCTTGTCATACTACAATGTATCATGTGAAGAAATGCTTATACTTTCTTTGTCTGTTTTATTCCAGGCAAGTATTAACAGCATGACAAGTGCCTGCAGTGAAAATTGGGAGGATTATAATGTGAAAGTCACAGGGGGTATCATACTAAATCTTAATTACAGCTATAAAACAGGCGCTTTGAACGTTCTGGTGAAGAGCTGTGACAAACTAGCAGTTGCCGATGAGAAGAAGAATAAAACAGACCCGTAAGAATATCGTCATCTATACTTTTTTTTTTTTTTTTTTATATACAAAGAATATGATTTTGTATTGAAACCTGTGCAACTTATGATCTGTTCATGTAAAATAATATAGTTTACCCCCAAAAAACATCTAGCACGGAATCAATTAGCTTCTTTGGTATTCTGCAACCTATCTGTATTAGAGTCTGATTTCAACTGATTTTGCATTTATTCATACTTTATATGTAGTGCTCTCTGGCCCACATTTACAAAGCAGTTTATGTCAGTTTTTGGTGTAAAATTTGCAAAAAAATTCTGCAAATGATGATGTGTGACATTTAGGTGTCTCCACAGAGGTGTTCTTTATGCCATTTTTCTTCAGTGCAGTATATTACCTGTTCATAAAAGGTATAGACGTCTTTAAATAACTGTCAAGTGAAAATGTCCCAAACATATTACAAAGAGCACATCATTTAATACATTTTAATACATCACTCCAACTTAATTCTTTACTAAGACTTGTGAATAAACAAACAATCTTAGAAAGTATACGCTGAAGAGTCAGTCCTGTAAAGTATAATATAGGATGTGGCAATGTGGCTTCAAGTATTACTTCCAGTAATCACAAGATATAAATCACTGAAAAGGGCCAACATTGCAATAGAATCTAACTTTTATTATTCTTAAAGTTACTGATAAAATGTATTTAAACATGCAATGCATATACTTCACCCTATTATATACCCTGGTGCTACTCTGTCTGAATGGGAACCTTGCTCTAACAAGAGCCACTGCAACCTGTCCATTAGGTATACACTGTTAAGTCCCAATAGGCTTACAACTCAAAAGTACATAACTCATGATCAGGGTATATAATAGGGTCAGTATACCATTTTTTACACTGGTACAGACCTTTAAGTTATAATATATATTATTTTATTTTACAAGTAGTCTCATTTAGAGATTTATTATTTGTTGTCTATGGCACACAACTGGTTATTTGGCTCTCCAAGGGACCATGAAGCACTGATAAACTTTGTTCTACTTGTGTTATACTAATCCTGAGTTACATCATTTTCAAAAAACATTTCCATCCACACAGAGGCGTAACTTGAAGCTTCTGGGCCCTAGTGCAAAAAGTGAAATGGGGCCACTCAGCTACCATGTGCCATTTAAAATGCTGTGGCATAAGGGCTTTTGGGGCCCCATCAGGTTGCATGGCCCGGTAGCGACTGCTACCTCTGCACCCCCTATAGCTATGCCCATGCATCCACAATACGTTAACATTTATGAAGGCTTCTGAGCTAAAATGTGATTGTCAGAATTTTTTAAAGTTGTGACACTGGTAGCATTGCTTGAAGAGATTTGTTTATTGTGATACTGTTTCATCCTTACTTGTAAAGCACTTCCGGTTCAAAACCTACCTTTTTTCTCTTACCCTAACCCTAAACAAGTTGGGGCTAGAGTTAGGATTTTTATGGGGTTTTACATGTACATAGTACCTCTAGAAAAGCTTGAAAATTATTTGACATTTTAAACTAAGGTGTGTCCTGATATTAACAACACAAGTGTCTTCAGGCTTGTAATCAGTTAATCTGCCTATTCAAAACGTGAAAAGTAGTCACTGTGCTGTTTGGTATAATGGTGTGACCACATAGAACATGGACAAAAGGAAGCTAAGGAAAGAACTGCCTTGGGACATTACAAAGAAAAGTATATAAAAACATGTTAAAGGTAAAGGCTAAAAGACTACCACTAAACAGCGTGATGTTCCTGTGACTACAGTTGCACATATTATTCAGAAGTTTCAGGTCTACAGGATTTTCACCAACCTCCATGGATATGGCCACAAGAGGAAAATTGTTGACAGATTGAAGAGACAGATGGTAACTGAAGATCCCATGACAACTTCCAAAGAGATTAAAGATAAACTCCATGGTCAAGGTACATCAGTAAAAAAATAAAAAAAGACAGCTCATCTCTCCTGAAGTCCAAGTCTGCACAGAAACATACCCTGTTGTGTGAAATCACCAGTGTCAAAGAAAAAAAAACACCTTTTCCAGCAAACTTACAGTTGGGAAGGATATAATCAACTCATTTATTAGAAAAATGAATAAAAAAAGGATGTAACAGATCAATGTTAACATTGACCAGCTTCATTGATCTGTTGTGTCCTTTTTTATTCATTTTTCTAGTAAATCGATAAACTGTATCTTTCCCAAATGCAAGTTACGTCAGTGTCATTGTCTTTGCCAAAGTAAATTTAATGGAAGGTAACTAAGGTGGAAACCACTGTTAAAAGCAAATCACAGAAAAGCAAGAGTAAAATTTCTCAAAATGCATATTGACAAGCCATAAAGCTTCTGAGAGAAGGTGCTTTAGACAAATGAGGCAAAACAGGAGCTTCTTGGCTAGTGACAACAGCTCTATGTTAACATTGGGGCCACTTTGTTGGATCTGGCACAGAGTGTCTTGAATTTCTGCAGAGAAAAATGAAATCTCAAGACTATAAAGGCATTCAGGAGCAAAATGTGCTGCCCAGTGTCAGAAAGTTTGGTCTCAGTCACAGGTCATTGGTCCTCTAACAGAATAATGAGCCAAAACACACAGCTAAAACATCTAAGAATGACTGAAAGCTAAGTATTGGACAATTCTGAGGTTGCCTTTTATGAGCCCTGATCTAAATCCTATTAAACATCTGTGGAAGGAGCTAAAATAAGCAATTTGCAGACCTGTAGGCAGGTGCAGAAGTCTCACTGAGATTTACAGAAGTGATTTGTTTAAAGTAATTGCCTCAAAAGGTTGTACAACAAAATTTTAAGTTAAAAGAGAAATCATTTTTGTCAAGGTTAGTTTCATTAGTTTGCTTTTTAAAATTTTTCGGTTGAACCACAATTCAAAATCAATGTCTGATTTTCACCAGTTGAATTTCAGTACATTTAAATGTATCATTAGTTTTGTCAGTTGAAAGCATTTTCAGTGACCATTGTGGGCTTTTCTTTCTTTTTCGGAAGGATACCTATAATTTTTTGCCCGTGTGTAGTAGTGCAGTAACAAACCCATTGTAAAGTATAACAGATCTCTATATGGATGCTGCAGTTGTTTCTATGTCAAATTCAATATGTATATATTACTGGATATCAATTTCATATTTTAGGTATGTAAAGGCATATCTTCTTCCTGACAAGTCCCGTCAAAGCAAGAGAAAGACAAAAGTAAAGACCAACACAACTAATCCTGAGTTCAATGAAGTTCTCAAAGTAAGACATGCAATAATGCATATAATAATTTTCACACTTATATTTAAGATAGATAATAAATGTCTGATCGGTGCGGGTTCCACCGCCTGGATTCCCACAATTTCTAAAACAGGGGCCTTTCATCACTGTGCTTGTGCTGCATGGTAATCTTTAACAGAGCAACGGCTGAACATGTGCACTTCTACTCCAATATAGGTTTATGAGACCGACAGAGAGAGTATTGTACTCAACTATCTTCATCGGTCCCATAGACTTTGAATGGACCAGCGATGTGTATGTTCAGCCCCTGCTGCATTCAAAGACTTCCTTATGGTGCAGTGAGGACTCGGGGCCCCTGTTTTAGTGATTGGTGGGGGTTCCAAACCCAGACATTTATCACTCATACTATCGATAAGTGGTAAATGTTTCTCGCGGCACATCCTCTTTAAGCTTATACTCATATTAAAGGATGTAAAGGTATGGATATATGTGGACAGACCTGCAAAGGAATATAGAAACAAAGAAGACTGATTGCACAAAAAGATGTATGTTTACCTGGCATCTATGGAAAGTTTGTTCCAAGCATCTACTTTTCTTTTAGTAGAATATTTTCTTACATTGTTTTTGTTCTTGCCCCCAGCTAATTTCAGATTATTATCCTTATTCTTTTGCTTATATTCTTGTTGACAACACTTCCCAGTTAAAGATTATGTCTGCCCTTTCCCTTCTTTCGGCCTGGCAAAATAAATTAAGTTTTCCTTAAGAATACCATGTCAAGCTGGACCCACTTTTAACCTTTTATATTGTAACCCCCATACTTCCCAAATAGCATGTCAGTAAATTAGTAATTTATTTACTGATAAAAACAAAACTAAATCAAAAAAGGTGTAAAGAACAATGTCTATATACTTGCCAACAGTCCCAAATTTGTAGAATCCTGGTAACTAGACCTCAAAGGGTTTGGACCTACCCTGAATCAAAATTGGCTCTAGGACCCAGAGACTCATTAGGCAGAGCACATCAAAAACCTATATCAACAAAGAACACAACAAAGCAATGCTAGGCTTGACAATTAGCAACAAGGACTCTAGAACTGAATGCAAACCCTTTGCAGATTACTATACAAACTTTCAAGACAGAACAGTCTTTCAGATCAAGCACTATAATCCACATCAGGTACTTAACAGAGCAAGCTTTATAGAGAAGGTGTGTTGGTGTGTTTCCCGATCAGCACACCTGCTATAAAAGTTGCTTGAGGTGGTTGCATAGCAACAGAAAATATAATTTGAAGGAGAAAACAAAATGGCAAGAGAATGTCTACCAATCATAACAGTACTGAAAAAAGTAAGGTTTTCGGTGTAAGCCATATTGAAACAGCAATATAATTGTATCTAATTGTGTTGATGAAAGGAAACAAGGTTCATCTTATACAAAGTATAAAACTTGATAAAATGAAAAATCATAAAAGAGGAATTTAAAATTATTTCATACCCTGTTTCCCCGAAAATTTTTAGTTATGAAATTCAGTTTGGCTGCTTATGCTGATGTTTGTAATGAAATCACTATAGTATATTAATACATGTTGATGTTTTGTTCAACAATAAATGTGAATTATTGTTCATAGAAAAAAAAATCCCCTAAAAATAAGTCTTAGCTTGTCTTTAGGAGCAAAAATTAATATAAGACACTGTCTTATTTTCGGGGAAACAGGGTAGCTGTCTTGTTTGTAGTATACATTCACTGCTAGTTCTCTCTATTATTATAGATAGAGTTGCAGAACATTAGTTTATGAAGCAGAAGCTCTCGCATTTCCTTAGCAGAGTCTCTCTTCATATTTATTCCTGTCATTCAAGCATAATAGGTTCTGATTGCTCTCCGTGCCTGGTACATAAAATAAGACATTAGAGAACAAAGTGCAGGAGATTAACATTTTCAGTATACTGCTGAGCAAGTTTCCCCTTTTCCTTTGCCTTAGATTGGGTTATATGTTTTCTTTTTATTTGTATGTGCTTTTCATCAGCGCACAAGACATATTTGCTCCTTTTGATGTAGCCTAGCAACTATTAGAGAAATTCAAGTAGAAACTAGAGCGATAAGGTAAGCTGCAGAGTTTAAGCAGGGATCAGGCTTAGCTAATTAGTGTTGTGTAGTATAAAGTAATCTTGTTTTCTTATCATACACGTTACAGACACCACTTAAAATGTTGTATCAGTGTTAACAAAATTTGCCACATATGTCTCAAAACCAGGAGAAAAACAAACTTGCTCAACTGTTACATTCACTGCTGTTCCAGCTCCGATTCTGCCATATCCCTGCCATTTTTGTTTACGTGCCAGCCAGATAAAACATGCCATACCAACCCTGTCCCATGACCACTGGAGGCAATCAATGTGCAAACCCTAATGATAGTTATCATTAAAAGGGTTTCCCGGTGTCCAGACATAAAACTTGAAAGGCGGCTGCAGGGTCATTACACACAAAGCAACAGTATAACACTTATCCTACATCCAAATCATGTATAAATTACATATTTTGTCACACTGTTGCCCATATGTGCTCCTCAGCATAGCCAAGTGTGGACATGGCTTCAGCAACAGCTCATGTGTATTGCAGACTACAATTCCCATCATACATTGGTGACATTTATTCCAGACTGTCCTCTCCCTGTATTTCTGTAACTACTGTAGATAAAGTCTCCAGCCTGTTGTGCATGTTATACTGCTGCTGAGCTTCTCACATTAGTACCTAGTTACACATACCTCCCAAGTGTCCCTCTTTTGATCAGTCCTTATTTTTTAACCAAATCCCTCAATCCCTCTTTTTCCCTAAATGTTCCTCTTTTTGACTTCATAAATACATTACCATTAATAAGCTTACTATGGTATCTCGGGTTACTAACTCTATATTAGGCTACAATTTAAATATTATTTGGACTATAAAAATGTCTGTATTTATATGATCTTGTGCTAATTTGTGAAGGAAAACCATAAAAGCGTGTCAATATATGAAAAAAAATATAAATTTACCGCAATGGACCATAAGTTTGCCTATAACTTTGCCCATCCAAAAGTTGATAGGTACTGTATGGTTGCATCCTCCCACTTAAATTGCTTGTACTAAAGAGCACCCATTCACCCACCCATCATTTTAGTCTTTGGAGTTCAGCATTTTAGCTGTTGGATGGACAATAATTAAATTAATTTGTGTGTAACAGATACTGTAAACTCATTAGTATACTAAAGAGTAAGAATCATTGGACCACAGCAACCACCACAACTAAGACACGGTGTCCATTTGGTTACACAAAGACATTTAAAGGCATAGCTTTGCTTTGAATCCAGAACCTCTCTTCCTAAATGGCACTCCAGCTTTCTGGTTCATCTGTGAATTGCACTAACCCTACTTATTATACTTTCTTAAAATCAGTCCACATCAGAAGGATGACATGTGAGAGCAGTCAATAATTAGTCTGTCAATGCAGTTCTCAGAAAATGGGGATGCTTTCTATCTAGCGTTTAGAAATATTAGGCAGGTTGGTACCCTAATAAGGCAAATGAATCTCATGTTGATTATCTAGTGAATAAATATATGTTTGATGATCAGCCTCCTTTGTAAGTGGCACTTAGGCTCTTAATGGTAGACAGTCAATAAGTTTTTGAACCCACTTGTACTCCTCTAAGTACTGTACATATTAAATAAAATAGCACAGAAAGAAAACTCTCAATGCAAAAATACTTCATTCAACCTAAAGCCCTACCAAACATTAAACATGTTAAAATCTTATTATATTATGCTAACATTTCATTAACTTGCCTCCATGTTAACCAATTGTGTAAGAAGTGATTGGTGCCATATGGATTCCAATAGAGATAATCAAGTGGATATGGCTGAAAGAATCCTTTTGGCATTTTTTTTAGAGGGTTACTCATCGGCATACTTTTTAATCTACAGAATTCAACGGCATTGTTTGCTATGATTTTGAATACAAGGAGTCATGAACAATACAGTGTAAAATATGTGGTGTACTCTGTTTACAATGGAAATAAATGGGCTGCATGTGCAATGGTTTGCATATGTCAGGGCTACGCATTTGCTATATAAGGCAGGGGTCTTTTCTGGTAAGGGGAGCATGTATGAAAACTGTCTAGGTTTAAGACTTTCTTTGTTGTTCATAGCAACTAATCAGAGCTCCCCTTTCATTTTTTCAGAGCACTATATGAAATGAAAGGAGGGTTCTGATTGATTGCAATGGGAAACAAAGAAAGTCTTAGACCTAGATAGTTTTCATAGATGTGGCCCTATATGTAAGCAAAAAAACAGGATCTAAACAAAGACTACATAACAGTGCTTAGTCCCAGGGTTTCCATGTAGAGATTCAAGTTAATGCTTAATTATTTAACCCCTGTTATACACATCTTAAAGTGTCATTGGTCAGCTATCTCCTAAGCTGAATCATTTTTTGCTTTGCATATTAATGATTATGAACACATAAATGTACAACAAGAACTTTTCTTCATGAGCAAGTGCCACTGTGAATCCTGAGAAAAGCTACCCTCTTCTCTTATCTTGTCCCGTCTTAAGACTTGATGCCAACCAGTTACACCTTCACAGTACACAGGAGAACGAGCTTATTTTCTAAAAACACTTTCCTACCAAGGATTTTCCTCTACCAAGTACATTAGCTTAAAGGACTGACACAGTCAGGCCACTACACAGGGATTGCTGTCTTCCTCAGCCCCACCCAGACTTTTAAGATCCTCACTGAATCAATTCTTCCCAGGACTTACACAATTTAAACAATATCTTCTTTAACTAGTCTCTTCTAGAGACAGGGTCACCCCAAAACTGAGCAGTATATAAGATGACTGCCCCCAACAAATTTACTAACTGAAAATCCATTAGGTTAATTTGGTCTTGAGGTGCTGAACCTGGCCCGTCCTAAAATCAGGGCCATAGCAGTGTCAGGTAACCCCCCACAGCCATTACATATCACCTGCTTTGACAACAGCCGATCAACAGTACCATGAAACTACCCTGATGCACCATTTGCATTGAACCCTAAGCTCTCACAAGCTAAGGCCTTCACTCCATGATTGGTCAAAGCAGGGTCTCCATGTACTTCGCACAGATTCGATGCACACATTCCCCTTCTTTCATCAAAAACCTGCACTAAATAGTTGCCCGCTAGCCCACAGGTCAGCATAAACTTTTCCTGTGTCTATACTTGTACCTAGATTACAAATGCTAGTATTGAGGTGGAATGTAAAAAATGGCTTGAAGGAATAAAATTTGTACTTGGTTTTGAGCATGCGAGTTTGCTATGTGTCAATCAGTGAAGACTCTATGGCTGGACAATATTGTAGACTTTCTTAAAGACACAATAATAAAGCTTAACATTAGAGGGATATTTCCATCCCCCCACTACTGTTCTGATCCAGAGTCTGTGCCGGCGTTAAGTAATGGAGAGGCGGCCATGCATGTGTGGCTCTTTCTGTTCATTTTTGTGTGAGTCCTGAGCACAGTTGACAACACTTGCTTGGCTGGTCTAGGAACTCTCATACAAGAGAATAGAGAGCCATGCATGCATAAAAAAATCTCTCCAGTTTCATAGATCCCAATGGCATCGCCTTTGGATTCCCACACGCAGTAGGGTTCTCTGACACGGGTCTAGCAGCTCCCTGGTTCATTTTGGTGGTGAGCTGTTCCACTGTAGTGTCAGTCCACCTTTGCGCACCTTTGTAGCCGATGTTCACCTCTTACATCAATGTCACGTGGTGCTCCACAGTTTCCATGTCACTTATTCACAATGGTGCCATTTGTCCGCTCGCAGTACTTTCACCACAGCAGCACATGAACAGTTCACAAACTGCGTAGTTTCAGAAATACTTGCCACCCTTGGCCCAAAAGCCAATAATCATCCCATTTGCAACTCTGACAAATCAGTCCTTTTACCCATGACAGGAATGAGGGATATGTGTGCAGACAGCCTATCACACACCTTGTATACCCTCCTCACCAACTCACAACACAGAACCTCCTTTATGAACTTTGTGCTGCTGATGTCAAAAGAATGAGGTGGCCATAATAATGTGACTTGACCTAGTATTATGGCATTGCCTATAAGTCACTTTTCCTATATTAATCTTGGATGGTTAAATGTTGTCTCAGTAGATAAATTCCTGCATTCATGGGTTTTGGGATTGGACAGTAGAAAGGCAATCAAACACTGAAATGGATCTACAAAGCATTGTGAGGCTATCTGTGCTGTGGCTGGTGAAGTGTAGTACTCTTTGGTATTAACTTTACAAGCCAAGTAGCTTCTGCTTAATGACTGTGAAACTTTAGTTTATTTTCCTTAAAGTTTGGAAGCCCAAATAGCAAATGTTTTTCCAAGGAGCAGAGTCATTACCGTGCAACCAACAACATTGATTTCTACAAATCATCTAGATGGACATAGCTTAACTACACGTAATGGATGCTGAAATTTTCAAGCACAGTTTTAATAGAAGTTTCTTGATACTACAGTTTTATTAATAACTGCAGTGTTGGAGGAGGCAGTGATAGCACATTTAGTTCTGGGTTTAGGCTTGGATCCAACTGGAGAACAGGTGTTTTCTATACATATGATGTCCCCATTGTCCCCATTGCTTTTCTCTGGTTTTATCCCAGATTCCCCAAATTTTTTTTGGAAGATTAACTAGCTCCCCATTAATATTTGACTATTTGTGAATGCATACAGTGACAGAATGGGATTCCTTTGGCTTGTAAAGGTAAGAGGGCTTTGAGACAATAACAACACTATGCTGCTGAACAAACTTTTGCTATTGTCAATGCTGCAACAGGCAAAGCAACTAAACAAGCAAACAGAAATAACTGTTCATTATTTTTATTATTCTTTATTTTAAAACACAAGGGCTCTGTACATCCGAGGGAGTTACATAGATCACATAAGTCCAAACAAAGTACAATTGCAACAATTACACAGTTACATAGTTTGTAAGGTGGAAAAAAGACAGACGTCCATCCAGTTCAGCCTATTTTACTAAAGTGTTGATCCAGAGGAAGGCAAAAACCCCCATGAGGTAGAAGCCAATTGTCCTCACTTTAGGGAAAAAATTCCTTCCCAAATCCAACCTGGCAATCAGAATAAATCCCTGGATCAGCGACTCTTCTTCAGAATCCTGGTCACTATAACTTGTTATATTATTACACTCTAGAAATGCATCCAGGCCGTTTTTGAACTCTGTTATTGAATTCACCATGACAAGTTCCTTAGGCAGAGAGTTCCACAGTCTCACTGCTCTTACAGTAAAGAATCCCTTTCTATGTTTATGTAGAAACTTTCTTTTCTCAAGACGTAGAGGATGTCCCCTTGTTCTGGATACAGTCCTGGGTATAAATAAATCTTGGGAGAGATCTCTATATTGACCTTTGATGTATTTAAACATATCTATTATGTCCCCCCCGAAGCCGTCTTTTCTCTAAACTAAATAACCCCAATCTTGCTCATCTTTCTGGGTATTTCAGTCCACCCAGTCCTTTTATTACTTTTGTTGTCGCCTTTGTACCTGTTCAAGCTCCACAATGTTTTTCCTGTGCACTGGTGCCCAGAACTGTACACAATATTCCATGTGTGTTCTACCAATGCCTTGTATAATGGGAGAATAATGTGCTCATCATGTGCATCTATGTTCCTTTTAATGCACCCCATAATCCTATTTGCCTTGGAAGCTGCTGCCTGACACTGGCTGCTACAATTAAGTTTACTGTCCACCAGGATTCCCAAGTCCTTCTCCATGTCACTATTACCCAGCGGTTTTCCATTTAAAATGTAGTCATATAATGGATTTTTCCTTCCCATGTGCATAACTTTGCATTTATCTGTGTTAAATCTCATCTGCCAATTCTCTGCTCAGACCTCCAGCTTATCCAGATCCCTTTGTAATAAGACATTATCCTCTATTGTGTTGATTACTTTACAGAGCTTAGTATCATCGAGAAAGATCGATATTTTACTATGTAAGACTTATTGACTAACAACTGGTACAGAGGGAGAGAGGACCCTGCCCGCAATGGCTTACTATCTATAAATGAGATCTGATATAGAAATGAGGATATATCAGCCTTTATGTCTCTACTGAGGCCTCGTTGAGGCAGCAAGACTCTGGTGACACAACAGTGGGACAGGAGTTTTCCTATTATCCACATGTAGTCTCCCAGTGCTGTTCACTAAACTTCCACCCTGGTCAGTGCTTCCCTTTTTGTCAGATAGCAGATCAGCATCAACCTCCATCAACAAACCTCAACATACCCATCCAGTAATCATTGTACTGTAGTTATGTTTGGCTGCCATGACTGTTCTTTCATATAAGCTTTATTTATCCCTACAGCTATGTAAAACTGTTTTTTCTCTTTTCCATTTCAGTATGTAATCAGTCACACACAATTAGAAACAAGAATATTATACCTGTCTGTCTGGCATAATGACCGATTTGGACGTAACATCTTTTTGGGTGAAGTGAATATTGAACTTGATACATGGAATTTTGAAAATCCAAAGGATGAATATTTTCCTCTACAACCTAAGGTGAGCAGTACCTCATTTAATAATGAGGTTGTAACTTTTATCCTTTATGGAGATGTTATTGCCATAAAAAATAACAGCGTCTAAAGCTGGGACTACACAAATATTTTTTGTATTGTGACTTTCAATTTTAACTGAGCTGTTTTTGGTCAGGTACATTTTATTGCCTAGACCTAAAGTCTGATATGAGGCCTACCCAGGCTTGGACTGGCCTACAGGCGAAGATTGCAGCATTGCAGACCTGGAGTTGTTTTTAAACTGCATATGCATCTTTGAGAAAGGCAAAAAGGCAATGGCTCTTTCTGGACGCGGTTGATTTGGTGGTCTTTTTGTTTGAGTATGTGTACTAGGCACCTGATTGACTATTCTGTTCTGATACCTGCCTATTTATGGTCACCTTTGTCTCCTGCCTACATATACTTGCTACCTAATGTCTCTCTTGCTCAGCATTGTCTGAGTCAGTCTAGTCTGTGGACAGCGTATTATCGGCTGTCCGTCATCCTGTCTACATGATGGATCATGTTGATCTACGTTTCAATGGATCTACGTTGAGCGGCCTTTCATAACCATTAAGGGACGTAAGCATTTTTCTATTTATCATTCTAGTATTGTTTTCTATAGGTTACTATGGGTAATGTAACTGTTCTTCCTGATGAACCCTGCTATCTGGGAGAAACGCGTAGAAGTGTTAAGATTGAAGTGTTAAGAATAATTATCTTCAGTATCTGTATCTATTTGTGGTAATTTGTGGTATTATTTGTTTTAGTTTATGTTTACTCCATTTTGGTCACTTGTTATTATTAATTCTGGTGTATTGTATTATAATATGTGGGTATTGGTTTTAAGTTTGTCTCTTTGTCAGTGAACAAAGGGATATTGCAGGGTTCTCTTAGTCAAGGTTCCTGTTGGGATCGCCCTTATTGGGGCAGTTACCCCAAATTTGATGGATAAGTAGTTAGTAACTGTTTAGGGAATTGATAGGGTCATTTTTTTTAGGATTTTTTTATTGAATAGTATTAAGTTATTTTTTAGGTCTTACTATTTTGTCTGTCTATACCCATATGTGGTTTTCTAGTTGCTATAAGTATGGTATAGACCTAGGAACGATATCTTGGAGTTTCTGTGTCTCTAATACTTCATTGATTAGGACACAGGTTGTTGTTTGAAAGGCAAAAAGGCAAAGAAAAAGAGGCAAAAAGCAAGAGGCAAAGTAGAAGAAGTAAGTAGAGTAATGTACTCTAGCTGTATAGTAGGTCTCCAGAATTAACTCCTCTGGTGGTCCTCAGAATCAACTCCACTGGTGGGCCCCCAGAATCAACTAGTCTGGTGGTCCCTATGCACCAGTCTGACACTGGGCCTACCTGGTGACAAACTTTCTAGACTGTATCAGATTTAGTGTAGGACTACTCTAAAGATCAGAGTCTAAGAGGTTCCCCGGTTTTCCCCCATTTAACTCGTAACCCTGTACAAGGAATGACTTTCCTGCAGTTCACCCCCACGTCGCTATCCTCATCACAGTCTCGAATGTCAACAATTGATGTTACCTGATGGTACCATAGAAGTAGAGAATAGGCATGTTTAAACAGGAGGAAGATCAGGGCTGGAAGAGTTTAGGTATCATATGTAACACGCAAAAGTCCAGGCAGGTAGAGTTTAATCAAGGGTAAAGGTAGCAGATTTAAGGTTATTTTGTCATAATGATTAACAGTCAGAAGGTCAAGGTAGGCTGTAGATTTAGTGAATGGTCAGGAAGCTAGAAAACTAAAAAATAGCAGAAGTGACACTAAGGAGCCTATTGCTTTGTTAGGAGGAAAGTTCAAAGTACTCCTTTAAATATGCAATGATCAGCAGAGATTGATGTAGGAAGTTGAGCCACACTGCACACTGACAGAAACCAGCATGCATGCACTGTAAGGGGGACTCAGAAGATAGTGGCGGGGGAACTGCGATCACAGAGGAAGAAAGAGCTTAGTTCAATGAGCAGTGAAAAGGACAAAGAGAACCATGACAATTTTGAATTAGATGTACCCCAAATCAAAAAGTACATGTACAGAATGATTCCTCTGTAAACAATTATGTTATATCGACAAATTATTCCATATTAAGTCATATACAATAACTTAGGTTTTATGCATAACATAAAGCACAAGTTTATTTAGTCAAGTTCCCACTTAAATGTTTACATTGGTGATGTGTTATATTAATCCTTCATTCCCAGCTGTAAAACTAACTTCAGCTTTTTCTAGGACTTAAAAATAGAATTTTTTAGAAAACATGGCAGACATCACCTGTTCCATGTTTAAATTAGAGTGTTGTCAATCTGTATAAGATATGCTAATCTATGTCAAACTATAGGAGATAGCTTAAATGAGCCTTGAAATGCTCTATGAAATGTGACAATTATTGCCAGATGGAATTAAATAATTATGCACTAATTCACTCCTTCCCTTATATAAATATTTTGCAATTAAATCTTGTGTTTCAAAGGTGCTTTTGAAACACATTATTTTTTTTAGAAGCTCAACCTGTTCCTTTATGTAATTTTAACCAGCACCTCTTTAAGATTAAATTAATTGCACTTTTGTTTTGGAAGTCTCTTGACCAAAGTAATTGAAGGAGTACAATAAATGCAATTCACTATAGAGGTTTTCCCATCAAATATATGTATCCCCTACTCGCAGAATATTTGATAAAAGTATGACCACTGGGGAAACAGTGGCGCGACCCCCAAGTGCCACAATGCCCAAATTCTCCTTACCTGGTCAGATAGTGTGTGAACGGCACACAGTGGGGTTGTAACTTTGAGCTCTTTTCACTCTACACAGACTCCTCAGACTCCACAGCAGTGACTGACCCTTCAGCTGTGCTTAGCTTGTTACAAGGACATTACTAATGGGGGGTTGTAAAAAATAATAACATTGTCCAAGCAAGGTGTCTGGATATAAGTGTGAGCTAGCCTAGCTGTATTTGTCTTGAGAGGAAGCTTCTAATGAAAGGTAAAAACTTTTATGCTTCCAAGGCACACTGCTAGCTACTGAGTGGCTCTGTTATCTTTGATATAATTAGAAAAAAAATGTGCTCTGCAGACCTGACATTATGGTACAATGATGCCTGCAGGGCAATAACTGTAAGAGTTAAAGTTCTTTTCAGTAGAAAGATGAGATGAGAGAGTGAAAAGCCCCTCCTGCTGATAAGACACAGCAGGGAGTGATGTCACCAGCCAAAGCAGAGAGAGATGGTTGGTTACTAAAGAAGATTGTGTAAACAAGCAGGAAATAAGAACTGCTCTAACTCTGAAATTAAACAAAATTGTAAGAGCAATGTATTTACCTTTACCTATTTGTGTAAGCTAATCAATGAGATGGGAATACCTCTTTAAGTGTGCCACTCCATTGAAACTCTGAGACTGGTGGAAACAAGTGAGTGGTGAAGCCCACAGAGATTAAACATTTGTTACTTATGCTGTGGATAGGCTGTATAGGTGAAAGGTACAGTACAAAACAACTCGTATGTACTGTAATTTCACAAATTCTAAGAAGCCTCAGGTGTTCACATTGTCAGTGATTGTTCTAGCAGCCAGTGAACAAACTACAGTCTACAGTATAAAGTTTTTTACAGTTCATCTAGGCTTCTTGGGTACAGACCATAGTTTACTTACAAGTTACAACTTACAACCCATGCCTATATCTACAGAGAGCGCTTCTGAATTAAGAATATTCCTGCTTTTATCAGGCAAGTGCAAGCTCAATACTAAGAATATACCTCTAGAGTCTTCCATATAGTAGTTTGCAATTGTAGATATGTAGCCACTTTTACAATTATATAACTGATATAACTAGATGGCAAATGTTCCTTTAGAAGCCTCTAACAAATAATCTGACCAAAATGGTGTCAGTGGAGTCTATTGGGCACTGTTGGTAATTGTTATTTAATGGATCTAGCAACACTGTTATTTAAGGCTCGTTGTTCCTGTGATGTAACATAAAACTAGAACTATCTGCAGAGATTTGAAGATGCTAAAATGTACCCAAAAATTTACTTTATAATTGCTTCTGTTCTGGTGATGCAAAAAATGTGCTCCTCATGTAAAATAAGTTGTTGGACAATCAGGACAATGTGTCTGCACTTATGGCATATTTTATATTATACTCATATGCTCAGTTTACATAGCTGGTGTACTTTCTTGTGGTGGTTCAAGCAGCAGCACAGTGGAGCAGCTTATGCAGCTTTAAACAAGGAAAGATATTTTGATAAGTTATTCTTGCATTTTTAGAAGTTTAACTGATATGAAGTGTAATTGTTTTTTTTTAAGATGGATTCAACATCAGATATTACTCTGCAATATAAAGGAGAAATTATAATTGGATTACGCTATATACCTCCAGAAAAAAACCTGACACTTCCATTGGAACCAATATCAACAGGTAAAGTCTTATATTAATAAAATATGCATAGGGTTTATGAAAACTTTACAAGTAAACTCTTAATCTCACCCTTGCTCTAAATAGAGATCTAAATCTAAGGAATCTAAGGCTGAGTACAAATATACCACTTCTGCAACAATTTTGCTATTGTTTTCTTTTGTTAAAATTACATTTTTACTATTTTACTACACAAAAAATATGTACATCTGGGATACGGATATAATAAAACATAACTTTTAATAGTAGTATTAAAAACAATATTAAAAACAAGCACAAATATCTAAGGATTAACAGGAAAAAAAAGGGCTAAACCTATTAGGACTGGCCCTTTCTAAGCGGGACAGCTGCCCTGACAAGGGTAACCCCAGCCTCTGCCCTGTCCCTCAAATTAACCTGGCTATCCAGAAATTGAGAACTAGCCAAAAAGATTGAACCAGTGGTGAAGTAAGAAACAATAATAAGGACTGGTCAGGGTAAATGGGAGTCTATATGAGAATTAGAGACCACAGTATATATATTCCAGGGTAAGACCATAAAAAGGCACAGGTGAGGCACTACATACAGCAGGTATTGTACAATGGACCTAAATCTCTGCAAACATAATAATCATTCTTAGAAAAGCTTTTGGTTCCAACAATGGCCTAAAGCAACATAATTATTAGAGCACAACGAAGAAGCATGATTACTAGTTTAAATTATTTATCCCCATTAGTTCCAATGTATTTATTCTATTATTGGTTATTTTAAGTTCAAAAGTAATATTATTGCACCAAAATGACCCAGCTTAAATTGTCATAGAATTATACCACTGGATCATGTCAACAGTTTCTGCTGGAAACTGGAGCAGTAGCTGAACTGTACCTGTACCTGTTAATCACATATGATAACGGGTGCCTGACTAGCTCCCTGTGGCTTCTGTGAACAGTTTGGCTGAATTTGTTACAATTCTTGGGTTTAGGAATTCCCACACCCAAATACCATTAAGATCCAGAGAGGAAAAATTCTGCATGTGATTTCTGGTCTTAAGAATGCACCTGTAGAAGCCTATTTCCCCCAAATTCATTAGCAACATCAACATCCCTCAAGTGCAACATCTGGGGCAACAGCTGAACAATCCCAGGGTTATAGCTAGGGTTAGTTGAACCCTAACCATAATGCCAACCCTAGTCCTAGGGTTGAGGTTTAAACAAGCCCTAACCATAATGCTGGTGTTGCCCAGATGTCTCCTAGGTTAAGATTTGGACAAGCCCTAGCCCTAATGCTGGGGTTGCTCAGATGTTCCCTAGAGTTAGTGTGAAAAACAGAGATATATCCAGCTCATCTGTGTTCCTAAACAGGAATCACAAAGATAAATCTTCAAGCAAATGTAGAAAAATAGAAAATCCATCTTCCCATAAAACAGTCATTCTTTATTTAGTATCCACAATAAAAAAACAGAAGCATAGCAGATGAAGCTTATGCGTTTCAGGCATCGCTACCATTAGCCATACTATGCCATGCTATGACTAAGGCTGGCAATGCCTGAAACTTCATCTGCTGCACTCCTGTTTTTTATATGGATACTAAATAAATAATTATTATTTCATGGAAGCTGTATTTTCTGTTTTCTTACATTTACTTAGGATTACGTTAATTCTTTTGACAATTTTTGGGAAAATCACTAAATCACTAAAATCACTAAAATTTAGGCTGAGTTGGACTTTGATCTGTATCCGATGCACAACACTATTTACATTAAAAGCCCTAGTCAGTGTAGGCAGAAAGCCATGTGAAGTAGGAATAAAGCAAAAAAAATGTCTAGCTGATCGCTGACCACAGACAATTTACAGTATATTTGTTAGTAAATGAAAGACCTCATTTGACTTACTTTTGTATAGCTTGGTATAATAAGTTAACCAAATATGCTATCAAAAGCATGGACTGTCAGGGACACACACAGAGACACAGACGATTGAGGCCCTAACACTAGTCCCCATCTCTGTCCCTGCCTTTTGGGGTACCCGACTCCTTACTAGGCCGGCCCCAACCAGAAGACTGAGATCTGCTCTGAGCCAAGTGAGACACCAGACGAAGACAAACAAACACGGGACAAACAAAAGAAGTCGGACAGGCCAAGTCAGCAACGAACGAGCAGCGCAGTACAGAAATTAGAGACAATAGAGTAACCAGGGTCCAAGCAAGAGTCAAAGAGCACAGTAAAGCAATAGAGAACACAGGTGAACTATAGGGAAAGGAAACCGTATAGCAGGCAAAGAAGACAGGAAGCTGAGACTATAAATAGGGAAGAGGAGGAAGAAGAACAAAGTGGCAGGAGGAAGGAACTGTCAATCACCAAAAGAACAAGCTTAACCCCAATAGTGCTGGAAGATTCCTGGCCACGGGCGTTGGCCAGGACTCAATTAAGCATACCAAGTTTGCAGACAGAGTTCACATTTGGAGAAATGTCTAAGTCTGTTAATATGGAGTTTGATTGTCTTTGCTCCTGAAAGCCTACAATGTTACAAAGAGGTTTATTAACTTTAAGGTTAAGTGTTGTAGTTCTTATTTCCAATCTAGAGACACAAAGTACACATCTTTAACAATGCAAATTGCTTGGTCTTTACACTTTTTGATCAATATAGTTCAATGTCTTCTATAACAGTTTTTCAATTTAACAGGAAAAAAAAGCTTCAGGAAATCAAAGAAGGTTCCTATGCCTACAGGAGGAATACTTGAAGTACTTGTTAAAGAGGCCAAAAATCTAACTGCTGTGAAATCAGGGGGAACTTCGGACACATTTGTTAAAGGGTAAGACTAGATTGGTTCAGATTAAAATGTCTAATGGTTGACAACCCTTGGATTCTAATGGCTTTGAAAATAACACTCCCAGCAGAGCGTGCTGAAAGTAATATGATCACAAAAGCAGCAAAGCCTCAATTTGCAAACACCTTTAGTTCTTAGGTTGCAGTACGATAACAGATGATGCTATAGTATTGACTAATTGAAGATATTCCTATTAGTATGATTTAGAAGGCTTGGAAATTGATAACCACTCTTCTGACCCAGAGAAGTGCACAGCAAAATCCCAAATTCTCCAAAGTAAATCAACAAGAATATGAAGGAAATGCTACAAAGAAATATAAAATCTCTGATCCCTTGTGATGCATTAAGCTGAATTAAGAAACAAAATATTTAGCATGACCATTTATTTTATTCAGGGCAAACTTCAGGGTATAAGTAAATCTGGATTGCAATAGTTCATGCTGCTAGATGGTATTTACAGAAAATAGCCATTTAGCTTTGTTGTATTGTACTGACTTTACAGTGTAGTGAAGGGAATATTATCAAATCATATTCACACAGTACTAAAGAAAATATAGCTGATGTTTTTGTCAAATTTTCCTAGAACTGGTTCTTTTTCAAAAATCACATGAGTTTTGCAGTGTAATAACAGTTATGGTTTCCTGCTGCATTATCACTCTGTTGTAAATTCCTACCTTATGTAGGGTTATGGTGAAATGGTACCGTCTGTTCTTTTTTACCACATGGCATAAAGTCATGGTAATAACCATACTAGTGCCTAATCACAGCTGCCATACAAAGTGCCCAAACAATAGTCTACACATTAACAAATAATGTTGCCTAGATGTACATCAACTACTGCTATATCAACTACCTGAAAGATAAATGTAGACTTACTAATTCATTGCTTGTACTTAAAGGGGTTTTTCCAAGAAGTGAGTTTCTTACCTCTTATCTGCTCAGGAGAGAAGATTAACTCAGCATGCTGAGTCACAGTTGAGAGGGAGGAGGGCTGAGAGAGAGCCAGGGAGCGTCTGCAATGTTTACTCAAATAATTACATTACAACCAGTGGATTCTCTATACAAAATACACAGGCACATTCACTGATTTTTCTCCCCAGTCCCTTGCAAGCTCATTCATGTTCCCTGTCATCAAATAACAAGTGCAGACAACGCAAGCGCGGCCAGATCAGCTCCTGTCAGTGTCCTGGTTGTGTCTAACGTAAACTGTCAGGAAACTGTCAGGAAACTAAGGGCATATAAAGAAAGCTGTAGCTCTCAGAGGCTTCACTTTTTGTAATCACATATATTTAGAAAAGTGATTAAACACCCATTTTGGAGGATCCCACGTCAACATTACATCGTGGAAAAACCCCTTTCATTATACAAGTGAATGCTTCCTAGTTATAGCAAATGTAAGAGGTGAAAGATACTGTAATTAAATGTTTGTTATCTGAGAGACTGCTGAGTTGTTTGCCTCTTGTAGTACATCTTTTAAGTAAATAAGACCTTCTGTTTGGTACCCACCACATTGACTGGCAGTAGGTGCCTAATGCTCATAGAAAGGTACTTGCTGTGACACCAATGTGCTGCTTTACAATGCTGTTTGGAGCAGCAAAAGCAGATATAGAGCTCTATTCCTGGTACCAATTAGGAGTGTCTGGTTCTCCCACATATGATGTATAGCTGTTTATTTATACTTAGAAATAGGCTGAAGCCAGCCTGTTTGCAGAAGAGGAGTAAGGTTGGAGGATCTGACCACTGATGGTCGTAAAAGTTGTTATTGGAGACACAGTGTCATGAGATTCACCAAAAGAGGATGGCTAGTGGGTCGTGTAGTGTTACTAGTTGACTAGTGTGGGCCACCTTTGTTACTAAAAAGACTTAGCCAAAGAAGTAGCTTGCTTGGTATGATGTAGGTTGTCTCTCAGAAGGATGAGGTTGAATGTATTTTCAGCCTGTTAAAGGGTCAAGAAGTTCAGGAAGGGTAAGGCTGTAAGATACCATAGCTAGATTGCTGGGAGCTGGGTTTAAACCTGGTGAATAATTGTGGGGACCCTCGTGCCTCACTGAATATGGAGGGGGTGGCATAAGGGTTGAGCATATCTGGAGGGTTGACTCAAGTATGAATCAAGTGGAGTTGGTATAAAGGTGGCTCAAGAGTTGACCCATGTTGGGTACTGACCTTTATTCTGTTGGGTAATCTGAACGTTGGTATCAGTTGTTTGCAGTTTGTGATTTCTGTGAAATAGCAGTAACCCTGAGTGCTCTTTATAACCATTAACTATTGTTCTAGAATTCTTCTTTACATTTAAAGGGAACCTGTCACATAGGTTGTGCCCCCCTTGGTAAGGGCAGCACAAGCTAGTGACAGACCTGTTGTTTCCAGCGCTGGGTCCCTTATTCTGTAAGATGCTGAAGTTTTAGAGCATTTACCCTTCAAATCTTATTCATGAGTAGGTGTTAGCCCCGCCCACCAAATGCTAGCCCCACCTACTGACAGTTATTCACATGTTTCTGCCTACTTAAAGTAATAGGTTTATCAGTTGAGGCGGGCGGGGCTAGCCTCAGATGGGCAGGTTTTGAAAAAAACTGACTCTCTGAATGACTCTTCTGGCTGAAAACTGCAGATTTGAGCATTAAATACACAAAAAAATACAGCATCTTACAGAATAAGGGACATAGCACTGGAAACAGTCACTAGCTGTAAGGGACTAGCTATTTCTGCCCTCAGCAAAAGGGGCATCATCTATGTGACAGGTTCTCTTTAAGCTATAATGACGTCTAGTGACTTGTAAACAGTGACTTGTAAGAATTCGCATGTTCCTTTTTTTGCCGTATATTACCAGTTCTTTACAGGCATACAACACATTTTAATGCTCCAAACTGTAATGCGTAACTGCCATACAAAGTTTGGCGCATTAAACACTATGTAATGTGCCAGACATTTTCATACATACTGTCAAATTCTACACTCCTCCATATCTATTTAGAACTGGAATGTCGGCGGCAAGTAAAAAAAAAAGGCGCATTCGAATTCTTACATGTTGCTCTAGTTTTTACCCCACTGTGTGAAATGTAAGGACTTGTTCACACGACGTTTTTTTGATCCGTTTACTGATCTGTTTTACGGATCCGCAAACCGGATCTAACAATTGTCAGTGTGATTAATATTGCTTTCAATGGCAAAAGCGCATCGCTGATCACACGAGGATCGCCGATGACGGCTTTTCGCGAACCGTTTTATCGGATCCGTTTTAAGAATTGAACATGTCAATTCTACTTGCGTTTTACTCAATGAGAAATCCCCATAGGAAATTAATGAGGTGCGCTTTTGGCATCCCGCAAGAGGATGCAAAAGCGAAGCATACATTTGGGTGCGTTTTGGATCCTGCTTTCGATGCAAAAAACGCACCCGTAAAACGCATTGGATTTAAATTAAATATACAATTTGGAATATTATTTTGGGTTATATTTTGTATCATTTAATGGGAGGGCTACAATTTTCTATGCAGATGTGCTATTGGAAAATGCCATCATTCTACATGGGTAAAGGAGAGAGGATAATGTCAGTCCCACAGCCCCAGCATACCACCGATGCACATAGACGTTCGGTCTCTGAATTTAGAAACTATTGGTTTGATTTTTTTTTTTTAAATTGGGGGCGGGGGGCGTGTTCTTAAAATCAATAGGTGTAGTACAGTAGATTGACACTAGGTAAAAAAAGGTTTTTCTTGGTCATTGGATAGGTATATTATAATTTAAATTGCAGTTTGATAGGTAGATTTTAATAAAGCATTGAAAAACGGATCCGTAAAACGCATGAAAGCCGCAACGCAATACGCATCCAAACAAGGATCAGCTGTTTTCTGGATCCGCTTTTTAGGATGCAGTTTTGCATCCAGTTTTCAGCGAGGTTAAAAACGGATCAGTAAAACTCATCCAAAACGCACCAAAGACGTCAGTGTGAACAAGCCAAAGGTAGCATTTAAGAAGATTTACATACATTGTAATGATGAACAATTATTTATGTTGTATTACATCTAATTGATGACATCAGGTATGACATTTGCTGGAACTTCAGCCTGCATCTCTAAAATGTTATTGCTCACTTGAATTTTACAGCCATACATACATTACTGTATGGCAAGTGTAGGAATTAACACATTATGTTAGGTATTGTTTGTTGTGATATGAATTTTACTTTTAATAGAAATGTAAATGCTAAGTTTCTTTTTTCAGATATCTGCTGCCAGATAACAACAAATCCACAAAGCACAAAACTCCCATAATTAAAAAGTCTGTGAACCCTCAGTGGAACCATACTTTCTCCTTCACCAGCCTACAGCCCAGTGACCTGCAAAATGTCTGTGTAGAGCTTACAGTGTGGGATAAGGAGTCCTTATCAAGCAACATATTCTTGGGTGGAGTCTGCTTAGGTTGTGGCAGTGGTAAGTGCTTACTAAACTATTTCACATTATTATATTGACATCTTTTTTAGATTTTACATTGTGATATATGTCTCCTGTGAAGGTAAATATAATTTAAATATGGTTGAACATCCGGCTGTTTTCACAGAGTTGCTCTTCTGCTCTGGCTTCAGTTTCACACTTCATGTGCAGGTTGTGGGCGGTTCTATAGCACTGACTGACATTTCAGCTCTGAAAGTTATTATTCCCAGCTGTGCCTGTTAGAGGGTCATTAATAATGGAGTAATGGATTATTATTTTTTTTTTTTATTATACCGTCCAAGCAGGATGTCTGGGTATAAATGTAAGCTAGCAAAGCTGTATTTTTCATGAGAGGAGGCATACAGAAATATTTAGTAGTATGACTAAAAATGATATATGACATATTTATAAAAGAGTCTAAAACAATAACTCTGTATGACACTTCTGGCTGCGCTGTTTGACATTGGGTGTGTCTATGCCAATTCATACGATATGACACATTTATGTATCTCAAATACCTAAAACTGTTGCAGTTAATGTGTCCTTAGCCTTTTGAAAAGTGGTGTGGCTAAGACTAAAGTTTTCATAGCACATAACACTTTTTGGCACATCGGCAGTTGCCTTACTGCATGACAAATTTATGAAGTTTCATTTGACACTTACAAACATAAGCATGTACTCTACACCATAGCAGTACTGCATATGACAGTTTATACTGCAACACTTCATACATCTAGGCCAATGCGTGTAAAAACTTTGACCACACAGTGAGTGGGCTCCTTACAGAAATCTAACACCTCTTGAACCAGTGTAGTATGGTACATTTTTTTAAAATGTTCCACTATCCAACTTTATCCATCCATTCAATGACTATATTTAGCTTCTACTACCAAGACCAAAACCAGGAATCCATGGATGTAACCATTTGTACTTCTACAAGAACAACAAAATAAAGAGTGAGTCAGCTCACCTATTTCAGTAGAGAGTCCCGATGGAGACACGGTAAAGGGTAAACCTCGTCCCTTAAAATGATCCGTAGAAAAACAAACACATGCGAACATGAGTATACCAGCTTCCAAATCGTGTGGGGAGTCCAACCAAATTCAATTCATTTGTGTTGAAAGTCCAGAGAACTCATTAATTAAAATTTCGTATAAAATCCCAAAACTTCAAACAGGGTGAGGAGGTATGGATCAACAGAGATGTCAGCTCAAACATAACCTCGCCATAGCCGATGCGTCTCAGGAGGTGTTCCCTTACTCATGGTTTGATGAAAAGGTTATGGCGAGGTTATGTTTGAGCTGACATCTCTGTTGATCCATACCTCCTCACCCTGTTTGAAGTTTTGGGATTTTAACGAAATTTAATAAAGAGTTCTCTGGACTTTCAACACAAATGAATTGAATTTGGTTGGACTCCCCACACGATTTGGAAGCTGATATACTCATGTTTGCATTTGTACTTCTAGTTATACAGTAAAATACAGTAAAATAGCCCTACCAATATATGATGTACTATTATATATTCTCAGACCACTTTAGTTATTATGCTTGATGTTAAAGAGAACCTGTCACAGATTACGCCCCCCTTGCTGAGGACAGCACAAGTAGTGGTCAGACCTGGTTTTATCCATCGCTGTGGTCCCTTATTCTGGGAAGAGCATTAGTTTTCGAGTATTTAGTGCTCAAACCTGCTGTTTTCAGCCAGAAAAGAGTCAGTCATTTTAAACCCCACCCACCTGAGGCTAGCCCCGCCCACCTTAATGATAAACCTATTACTTTAAATAGGTAGAAACATGAATAACTGTCAGCTAGCCCAGCCCATTGGCAGTTATTCACATTTTTACCTATTCAAAGCAATAGGTTTATCAGTTGAGGAGGGGCGGGGCTAGCCTAAGGTGTGCGGCGTTTTAAATTACTCTTTGACTCTTTTCTGGCTGAAAACTGCAGGTTTGAGCACTAAATACTCTGAAAACTACATCAACCTTCCATAATTAAGGGACACAGTGCTGGAAACAGCATGTCTGACACTAGTCTTGTGCTACCCTCAGCCTTGGCGGCATAATCTATGTGACAGGTTCTCTTTAAGACCATTTAATTAGTATCTCCTTTTTTGTATATATTGTTTTATGAGCAGGGGGTGTATTGTGCTATGTTCCTACCTGACGGATGAACCCTCTATCTATATCTGATAAACAGATATTATGCTTACGTCCTAAGTATGTAAATTGGTTTCCAAGTTCTCAACTGTTCAGCTCATAATATATTTATTGGGACTAGATCAGAGCCAGAATTATTGATGTTTATGGGTAATTTTCATGCCTATGAAATCCCCCTTGAGCAAATACTTTTTTTTACATTCATTTAAACTTTGTGGCATACATCAGTAAAATGTACTACTCAAAATTATAGCATATTGACAGGTCATGCTATAAATATCTTTAGGTGTGGGTCCCACCTCTGACACGCCAAAGAACGGAGAGGTGGATGCATATGCTAAGCTCTTTCCATTTATTTCAATGGGTGTTCACCATAAAGCGAGCACAATTTACTTGAAAGTACTCAGAACTCACAGTGAAGTGAACTTAGTACCGCACTTGTACGACTATCTCTGTTCCTGATCGGGGGAGGGGGGGGGGGGGGTGAGGATGGGCTGAGACACAAGCAAGTGGAGGACATAAGGAGACATCCACTCTCAATTTCTCATTTCCATGCCATGAATATCTAAGATGGGAATAACCGTTTAAGATTGTAAATTTTGTGCATGTTAACTGGTAACTCATAGTTCCCAGGCCGTACAGCTGACCTGGGACAAATTTAGTCACATGGTTGTGCTACTAAAATCCTATTGGTAGCTAACTCTTATAACTGGCTTTCATAAGACTACACTTAGAATATGAAAATCACTTAAGGTACACTTTTTTCTGTTTTGTAAATCTCTGGCTAATTTAATGAATACTGAATTAGAGATGTATAATTAGTTTCTATTAGTGTGTGTAGACTCCAACTGTAACTAATTTTTTTTTTATTTCTAGCAATGTACTTCAGGTAATAATACTATTCAAGGGGTTGTCTCACTAAATCGATTCATCTTACCTCAGTCCTGTTTTCTTGGTTTCACTTTGAATTCAGGGCCGTGTTTACTGGCTTCCACTAGGCTGCAGTAGAAGCCTGTAGCTATAGCAACCAGTAGCAGCAGCCTATCAGGATAGATCAAACAGGTCTGTAGCCATAGTGACCTCAGAAGCTGATGCAGCCAATATAAGAGGGCATAGCTAGGAATCGGTAGGAAGCTGTTAATGGACAAATATTGCAAAGTGACTTGTTTTTGCAAGATCTTTAACATAAAAAGCAAACCTTGTAGTGAGACAACCCCTTTTAACTACATAATTCTGTGTTTAAGATAGTAGCAAAACTACAGGGGTACTAAGAAAGCAGACACCCCCAAACCCTCGTATCTGAGCTTCAAGCTGTGATTCTGATTTAATTTGTGTCTCTTTTTTCCTATTATTCAGATTTGTGGTTAATATTTAAGGGATTTATGACCTCCCCTCTTTTAAACTACATTATATAGCTGAGGTTCCAATTAAATAAAGCTAAAAACATAGGGTGACATGTATGAATGTTGGCACTGACAGGCCAGTTCTAAATAGCTTTAAGGTAGTATAGACTGGGCTAGAATGTATGAACCAGTTCTTCTGCAGGTCAAACAAACAGGTGCAGTCTAATGCCAGTATGACAACTCAGGCTCAGGCAGACCACCTCTACCCTGGTCTGGCTGTTCTGCTATGCACCGAGGTTTGGCGTCAAAGAATAATAAATGTGTCTAATTCCGCAAATGTGGTGCAACGTCCCAAATCACTAGCATATTAAAAAGTGTTGTGCAAGCGCTTGTCGCTCCCAAGTTTGGTATGCAACTGTTAATGCATCTATAGAACAGGGCGACGACAGCTTTTTGACGGCAGCTAACTGGCGCAGACCCACTGATACATGTCGGACACAATCACCTCTGTTGTCTTTCAGCTTTGGCTAAAGGGAATGTCACTGGCACAGCCTGATATTGGCTGCAGCAGTCACGTGACAATGCCCAATGCCCCCATTCAGCTGTCAAGGATCCAAACTTTGAAGTTTGGCAATCACAGGCTGCAACAGTGATGTTCTGATTGATCATAGCCGTACCGGGTGTCAGAGGTGAGCATGCATTTTTTTTTTTTTTTTTTTTTTTTTTTTTTTGTTATACAGCCTTAGTTACAAAATTTAGTTTAAAAAAGGAAGGTTGACAACCCCTTTAAGTACTAGTTACTAAATTGGTCTTAATTGAATCAAAGTGTCCATCCCATAAGACATACAGGCATGCAGCCAGACTGTAGTAGTCTTTGCTTCAAAAGGGAAAATGTAAGAAAAATAAAATATGCTTATTTTACGTACATTACTGCTCTTTGAAGATCATTTGGAAAACATAATAGGGCCTGTAGCACTCCTTTAAGCAATTACACCAGTCCTGCTGTCTAATACTAATACTGTGATGTGAAGTCTTGATAAATTAAAAATGTGTATTTCTGCCCATGTAAAATGTACTTAAAATCTAGTCATTTTCCTGAGATCTTACTCTTTTTCTAGCTGCTGTGAGTCCTATGAATTCTGAGATACTCCGACTACTCTAGTGGTTTACCGCAGTGCTTTGAAGAATGTATAAAAGGAGATCATTTGTTAATATTATACATTAGAGAATCAGGTTACAGCTCTCTTACAAGTGTTTAGTCAGATTGTGGATATTTTACAGAAACCATAGCAATCTAGCAATCTAGCAATCTGTGTAAAATCTTCTGATTTGTGTTGTTCTCCTAAATTTGAACAATACATGCCGCATGTATGGAAACTGTCTAAGTCTAAAACTCACTTTTAGTTGCCCAAACAACCATCAGAGCATCCCTTTATTTCATAAAGTGCTCAGAAAAATAAAGGACGCTCTGTTGCTCGCTATGGGCAACAAAGGTGAGTTTTAGACCTAGACAGTTTTTTATCATACAAAGTTGGCTCCTACAATTCATAGGGCCAAATTAAAAAAATAAATTAACCAGAAATTTCTATGTTAAGGTCCATTAAGACATTATTAACTTAAAATTTAAAAATTAGAAAATGTTGCAAAATGTGTAATCCTTTAAAATATAAAAAGATATCGATTATAAAATCATTACTCGAAAATACAGGGTTTTTTGGCACTTGCGAAATCAAAAAAATTTTACATACCACAGTGTAACATGAAAAGCTCAATATTCCTCCCAGTAAAAAGGCTATGTGTGCATTAGAAATCATACAACAAAGTAGACTAAAAAAAAATTAGGGCAATTACAAGGTTTTTTCCCATCATGTATGATATGTACAAATCAATAAAAACAATAGATAAAATAAAAACAATAAAAACAATAGAAACCTGCAACACCTTAACCCTCGCACTCTCTCTGAATCTCTTTCTCCCCTCTCTACTATCCCCTCTTTTGCGACCCGCGCGCCCACTTTCGCAACAACACAATCACCTCCACTCTTGATGCGTCCCCCCCTCTCCAACAACAAACCCCAAAAAATCAACAGACAACCGGGCACCAGACTCCTCAAAAGCTAAGGCGGCTTTGAGTTTGAAGCCACGGGAAAGAAAACCGCTCCACTGCAAATTTTACCTTATACAAACAACACGCTACTTTTAAAATTTGCACTCCATCAGCCAAACAGGTTTATTGCCCCACCCTCATACCTCCCTGTCTCACAACCCCAGACAACTGTTCAAAACCCTTCATGCTTTTTCCCGTCCAACGCACCCCTCCCCCATCTCTCTTCAGCAAGACTCGCCACTCATTTCCTAATAAGATCAATCTATCGGGAAAACTTCACCCTGCAGTCCCCCCCATCGTCTCTATTCCTGCAGTGCCCCCAACTCCACCTCTACACCTGCTCATCACTTTCCCCCCCCTAACTTCCTTCTCTACTGTACCAACACCTCCACTTATTTCCCAAAATAAACCATACCTGTAACTTGCCCCAATGCCTTCTCCCTCCCCCCTCCTTTAGTGCTGTCATCATCCAGCCCTCGCCCATTCTTCAACCTATCTTTAACCTCGGCATTTTTCCTTTTCCCCCCTTTAAACATTGGGCCATCACCCTCCTTAGAAACCCCTTTGACCCCTTTGTTGTCCAACATCCCCTCTTTCCATGTTCCATTCCCCTTTAAAAACCCCCTTTGGGAAGCACGTCCCACTTAAACTTCCTCTCATTATCACCAAATCTCTCCTTCCCCACTGCAATCTTTGGGGACCCCCCACTTAAGAAACCGCCCTAACCAAAGTACCAAATGACCTAAAAACTGCAAAACCCTCACGCCACTACTCTGTGTTTCCCCCCAGCCCTGTCCTCCGCCTTTACACTGTCGCCCTCACTCCTCATACAAACCCTCTCCTCCCTCGGCACACGGATTTGGGCCCCTTTTTCCTGGTACCCCTCCTACCTCAAGATGGACTTTCGGTCTCTCACTCACCACCACCCCCTCGCCTTGCCGCTCTCTTTTGGGTGTCCCCCGGGGGTTGTCCTGGGCCCACTACTCTTTTCTATTACACTTTGGTCTGGGTCAACAAATGCATGCAGGCTTTAATCCCAATCTGATGTGATGATCCCCAAACTTACACCCTTGGCCCAGAAATTAACCTTTTTCCCGACCCCAGACTGTCTTTGTCAAAAACCTCCTTTTTCCCCTCACTCTCCTGAAGCAAAATTGGAGAAAACTGAATTCACCATCTTCCCACCGCCCCCCCTCCACCCCTCCATGATCTCTTCAGTCAATGGCCCCCCCTTTTACCACTCCACAAGTCCGCTCCTTGGGAAAACCCTTTCCCAATCTGTCCTTTAAACCCCCACCAAACCCCATTTTTGCCCCCCCCCTAAAGAAAAATTTTTTCCCTAAACCCTAAAACTTTAAGCACAAAAAAACTGGTTTTCCCCCATCTCACCCTGCTTTCAAATTTTTTTGGGGGCCAAACCCCCGTCCCCTCCTCCCAAACCGTGCCCGTTGAATTATTCCCCCTAACCCCCCCCCCGGCCCTCCCCTCCGCCCCATTGCCCGGAACCGTTAAAGGTAATTTAAAACAAACCCCCTACCCCCCCTCCAAAAACTGTATCCCAAAATCCCCCCGTTCCGCTCCCCAAAGCCTTTCCCCCTTTTTCCCCCGCAACTCCTAAAAGTTCCGATTCTCCTGCCCCCCCTACCCGATCACTCCCCCCCTCAGTCTCCCCCCACTCAGCTTTAAAAAAACCCCTTTTACCCCCATCCCAAAAAACCCAACCCAAAAAACCCCCCCTTTTTTTTCCCCTTTTTTAAAAAACCCCCTTTTTTAAGTAAGCCCCAAGGGATTTTTTTCAAGTTGTTATTAAATTTTCATTTGAGTTTGGGGGTTTTTATGAAACCCGAATGTAAAAACCCCTGGAAAAGGGGAAAAATAAAAAAAATTTTTAAAAAAAAAAAGAAATTTTAAAAAAAAAAGTAATTGTTCCTTATTCTAAACATAACATTTAAAGGGGGTTTTTTAACCAAAAAAAAAATTTTTTTTTAAATTTTATTTTTGTTTTATCGTGGTTTTTAAAATTTTTCTATGTTTTGTTTTTCCGCACCTTTTTTTTTTCAGAGCCTTTTGCCCTTTTTTTTTCCTCCTTTTTTTCCTTTAGCCCCAAAAAAAAAGGCCAAAAATGTCTACCCCGGGTGTTTTGGTTTTTTGGTGTAAAACACATGTCACAACCGGTCATTTTTCCTTGTGAAGATTTTAGTCATCCTTTTCAAATTTTAGTTAGAAAAAGCATTTTTTATAAAATCATAGGGGAAAAAAAATTCTGGCTCTCTTTTCCCCCAAAAAAAGCGTTTTAAAGGGAATTTTCCCACAAAACCCCCCCCCCTCAAAATTTTAAACAAGGGGGGGCCAAAAAACCCAAACCCCAAAAATTTTTTCAGGGGGCTTTTTTTAAAAAAATTCCCAAATTCCAAACAAAAGGCCCCCCGGGCCCCCCCAATTTTCCCCCAAATGCTACCCTCCCCCCCTTTAGTTTTGCCCCCCGCAGGACCTCTCTTTCTTACCATTGAAAAAAAAGTATTTTGCGTGAATTTTTTTTGTTTTGGGAAAACCCCTAAAAACTTTTTTTAAATTTTTTTTAGAAAAAAAATTTTTTTAATTAAAAATTAACCCAAAATTTTTCCCCCGACTTTTTGGGGTTGAAATTAATTCAAAGAATTAATAAAATTTAAAAAAAAGTCGAGGTTCTAATAAATTAAATTTTTAAAATTTTTCCAATTTTAAAAAAAAAAATTCAAAATCCTTCAAAACTTTAAAAATTTTGTAAAAAATCGAAACTTTCCCTATTTTCAATAGGCATATGGGGATAAAAACAACTGAATTTTTAAAGGGGGAATGGGCTTAAAAGCAAATTTTGGGTGGTTTTTTTTTTTTTCAGTATTTTTAACCAATTTTCCCCCCTGACGTAAAAAGTCTTTTTAAATGAAGAATTTTCCCTAAAATTGGTTTTTTCCCCACCCTTTCCAAAAGAATGTTTATTTTGCGATTGGGTTCCCAATTTTGATTTTGGGGAAAAAAACGATGGCCAAAAAATTTTTTTAAATATTTAAAAAACCCATTTTCAAATGGTATTTTAAAAAAAGGTTTTTAAAAAATCTCCATTCCAAGGCAAAATTTA